>CAUYUJ010001012.1:97500-106560 GCA_963575745.1 Prorocentrum cordatum
GTGCGCGTTGAGCGGTCCTGTCGCCAGCCAAAGGGCTTGGTTCTTCGCCAGGGTGGCTAGGATTTCTCACTCTCTCTCTCTCTCTCTCGCTCGATGTATCGATGTATCGATCTCTATTTATGCATGGAAGAGCTCGCTCTGCCGCTGCTGGCAAAAACCGGGGGAAGGGGGGGGGGTCACTGGGGGTTTCTAACCCGTCCCCCCTTCCCCCCTCGAAAACCAGGGGGGGGGGGGTCACTTCCGGTTCGAGCCCTTCCCCCCCCGGTCCATCATGAAAAGGGGAGGGAGGGGCAGCTTACGAGGTCCCGACCGCTTCTCCAGGGGCAGCCCTTCGGCCCAGATTCATATCTGATTCCTCCGGGGACCGCACGCGGCCCAGGAGGGGCGACACGAAAGGAACATACGTGACTGACAAATTATATCTTCAAGTCGGGCATTGGATGATACAGAAATGTCCAAACATGTAGAACTTGTACTTGTCAAACAAAAAACGTCTCCATGCTATGTTTAACTATGTTTGAATACCCCTCCCGCCCGATATGTTTGAAACTATTGTTTTACGATTCTCTTTGATATGTGACTGTCGTCGGAGATCTCTGTCACCTGGGCCCCTCCACCGGCGGCAGAAGGAGGCGGTCAAGTTCGCGGACGGGGAGGGCGCGCGGACGCGGGGCAGCCGTTCTCGAGCGATCTGCCGCCTGCCGCGGCCCACGAAGATCGGAGGAGGAGGAGGAGGAGGAGGAGGAGGAGGAGGAGGAGGAGGAGGAGCAGCGAGCCTCAGGAGGAGTCGGTGCCGACTCTCCCGCCGCGGGGGGCCTGGTCTCCACCTGACGAGCCAGACCCCCCGACCGTGTACTCGAAGCAGTGCACGGTTTCCCAGAACGGGGGCCCTGCGCGCGTCGCAGGGCCCCCGCAGAACGGGGCCGACCGCGACGTCCCCGCCCACGATCACGGGCACGCAGCACCGCGAAGACTGGGGAGAGTGTCGAGCAGCGCCTGCAGCTTTACACCTTGGCGGAGAGGCCCTGGGCGGCGAGACCTCCAGCAGCAGCGCCTCCCGCTCCCTGAGCAGGCATCGCGGCCGCTTCGCCCGCCACGCCAGCGCCAGTGCGCCCAGCAGCGCCTCCCGCTCCCCGAGCAGGAGCCGCGGCCTCCGCATCCACCTCACCAGCCATGGTGTCGGTGCGCCGTAGCCGCCTCCGCGCCGCGCGCGAAGGCTGCACGTCGGCCCCGGAGTCGTCCTCGAGGTCCGCCTCCACGGTCTCGGGTCCAGCAGCAGCCAGCGCGACCAGCGGCAGACCCGCGGCCGCAGCCGCAGGCACACCTCCGTCGTCCGCTGGAGCAGCGCCAGCCCCTTCGCGCCGCCGCGCCGCGGGGCGCCGGCCGCATCGCCGCCGCCGCGCCGCGTTCGCCTCGGAGGTGTCGGCGGGATCAGCAGCAGCATGTGCGCCGTGGGCAGCACCAGCAGGCCGCCTCGGCGCCTGGGCCGGCACGGCGCCGCGCACAACCGCCTCCACCAAGGAAGCAGCCCACGAGGGCGCGGCCAGCGCCGAAGTCCCTCCAGGCCCCGCCATGCCGTCGCCTCCGAGAAGAGGCGCTGAGGAGGGCCGTCGAACGCTTGAGCCAAAATGGTTTGAGCCAAAATAGCTACGGAGGAGGAGGAGGAGGAGGAGGAGGAGGAGAGGAGGAGGAGGAGGAGGAGGAGGAGGAGGAGGAGGGGGAGGAGGAGGGGGAGGAGGAAGGAGGAGGAGGGAGGAGGAGGAGGAGGAGGAGGAGGAGGAGGAAGAGAGGGGAGAGAAATGAGGAGGAGGAGAGAGGAGGAGAGGAGGCAGGAGGAGGAGGAGGAGGAGGAGAGAGGAGAGGAGGAGGGGAGGAGGAGAGGGAGGAGGAGGAGGAGCGGAGGAGGAGGAGGAGGAGAGGAGGAGGAGAGGAGCTGAGGAGGACGGGAGGAGGAGCTGCTGTGGACTGAGGGGGCGGATCCATCCTCGCCACGGCCGCGGCGGGGCTCCTTAGTAGGATTCGCGCACCATGTCGAAGGACGCGGCGACGACTTGGGCAATGTTCGGCGTGTCGAACTCCGTAGCGTCGCTGGTGTGGTGCGGCTCGGGGATAGGAGGAGGAGGAGGAGGAGGAGGAGGAGGAGGAGGAGGAGGAGCAGGAGGAGGAGGAGGAAGATGAGGAGGAGGAGGAGGAGGAGGAGGAGGAGAAGGAGGAGTAGGAGAAGGAGGAGGAGGAGGAGGAAGAGGGGAGGACACCCCCATGATAGGGAAAAACCGCCTCAGAACCTAGGCAGCCCGCCACGAGGTTCGCCTCGCTGCCACCCCGCCCCCACGGCCGCCTTCGTGACCATCGACGTCCACTCCCTGCTCGCGAGGGCGCCCACGACGCCCAACGGCGCCTCCTGCGCAGCTTCAGGGGGGCAACTGCTGGGAGGCCTTCGTGGGCACGAGTGGGGGCATTCAGGCACGATGAAGGGGCCATTGAGCCCAGGAGCACGCCAACGTCAGCGGAATTAGACTGCGGGGCGATGCCGGATTACGTAGTTCGGTTGCCGACCATGGACACGGTCAGGAATGTCTGCTCAACATGTCGCGGCGGCGGCCCCAGCGAAACGCTATATCCCTGCAGGCGGATTGATTGCGGGTCGCTCCGCTCCGAGGGGTGAGCGGCTGGAGAAAGCTCGGGGCGTGGACACCTGGGGGCTGGGGCATGGCTGGCGTGTTGCGGCGAAGCGTGGTGGGTCAGAACTGGCACCGCGACACGCTTGGGGAGACCCACATGTACCGATACCGCCACTCCCCAGAGCTCTCCCGGGGTGCAGTCTGACTGAGATTTCGAGGCGCATCCCACGGTGGCGACGAGGACCTCCGAGGAGGCCCAAAAAGGGGAAACGAGGAAAGGGTAGAGGTATGGGTACCTGTTCCTCCTCTGAACGCTAACCAAAAATAAGCTCGACCGTACCGCAGCGCCGATTCCTCGATTCTAGCCTCCCAGGAGTTGCATCCTGACGAATATGAAGGGGCCCTGGGACACACAAATAAATATACACAAATAACAGGATTCCCCAGATTTTCACATATTCTCTAGGTTTTCGTCTTCCCCCCACTTCCCATATGTTCCCATACTCTCCTGGGGATCGACGATTAATTGTGTCCATGTGCTTTTTCCCTCCTGAATATCGTAGCTGTTGCTGCGTCGCCGCGGTCGCGCTCGCCGTCGCCGGCGTCGTCGGCGTCGCCGCCGTCGGCCGTCATCGTCGGCGCCATTAACTCCCAGAGAGGGGCCGGCTGAGACTCGGATGCGCGCAAGCATGGATTAGGATCGGTCGCCAAATCCATGGATCGGGGGAAATGCCCTCTCCAAAATGCGGCCGGTGCCGCCTCGCTCGGCGGCAGCAATCCCCGATTCCCCATGGAAACGGGACCCGTCGCTAATCCACGTCCCCTTGATCCATGTTTGCGATCGCCCGAGAGACAGCGGGCAGCTATCCCACTCGGCCCGGAGAGGCGCAAGGACGATCCCCCGACCACACCTGGTGTCCATCCTGGCCCGCATGTAGCGGCGCGCCGAGGGGAGCAGGGGGTCGGCTACACGCAAGAGTGACCCCAGACAAGAGTGGCCTTTAGGTGCAGCGGGTGCAAAGTGGCCAAATCCAAGCGCGCAGGAAACCACTATCGCATCACGCTCAGCAATCGGGGGGACCCTGGTGAGCCCGCACCAAAGGTCACTCCGGCGAAGGGCCACTCTTGCGTGTAGTCGAAAGAGGGAGGGGGGGAGCTTCTTGGGGGGCTGCTCCTTTTGATGGCGCGAGCCCCACATCTACAGACAAGGCCCGCGCCTTCTGAGAAGCAGGGTGCATCTGAGAAGCAGTGCCCCCTCCTCCCCTGCCCCCCCTCCAGGCGAGCCCAGAATCGAATCGATACAGCGGATCGGCGATCGAAATGAATCGGATTGGCGAAAATCGGCAGCCAGGTCGGGACGAGTCGCACCGGCGGAAATCGGCAAGCAGGGCTCCGTTGAGAAATCGGTATCCGAGCCGGGATCCCAAGTCGAATCGAATCGAAATCGGAGTCCATCGAAGTCGAATCGAACCGAATCGGAGGAATCGCAACGAGCCCTGCCCCTCGTGGCGGTGCGCACAAGGGGGGAGGGGGGAGGGGGAAGGGCTGTTCAGGAGGCTGCTCCTCAGAGGGCGCGGGCGTCACATCTACAGACAAGGCCCGCGCCTTCTAAGAAGCAGGAGTGCTTCGAAGAAGCCCTCCCCCCTTCCCCCACCCCCCCGCTGCGCGTGGCTGGGGGAGGCTGGGGGGGGGGAGCACCTTCCCCCCCCCGGGCTCGCAGCGGGGGAGGGAGGGGGACGTCCTATGGAGGGAACCCTCGCAGGAAATCCCACGGGGAAGCCCACGGCGAGCACGGGGAATATCCTGTGTGGCGTGGTAGACTTGTGCGGGAAGACGCTGTGCGAGTCCGATGGGGAAAATCTTGTGGGGGCATCCCGTGGGGGAATCTCGTGGGGGGTCACATTACGAATCCCGTGGGGACATCCCATTTGAGCAGGGACCGACCGTCCCGGCATTCCTATAGTCATACCAGGAAATGTTCTGAGAACACAAAAATGTTCTAAGAACAAAAGCAATGTTCTTAGAGCATGAACCCGATGTGAAAAAAAAACAGACTCCGCCAGAAATGTTCTAAGAACATTTCGTGGAAACCACAACAGGTTCTTAGAGCATTGTTTGGTAGGGCTATAGGCGACCCGAGACGCTTCGCCGCTGCTTGACCCATGGCTTTGAAGAAGCCCCCCCCCAAAACAAAAACCCTCTGCGCGTGGCTGCCCCTCCTGGCGCGCGGGTGCCCGCGCACGTGGCGGCGAGGGGACGGCGGCACCGGGCGGCGGCGGGCGGCCACGAGCCGGGCGGGCCGACACGGGGGCCCAGGTCTCGAAGGCGAGAAGCAGAAGCCCCTCAATGCAAGCACTGTTTAGGGAATACACATATATATATATATATATATATATATATAGATATGCATATACATAAATGCATGCATGTAGCATATATGTGGTATGTAAGTGTATACACACATAAGTATATGTATATATGGTCCACGGCTTGGGCCCCCCCCCCTGCCCCCCAATGCTGATGCCATTGGCCCCCCCCCCCCGCGCGATGGCCCCCCCCGCCCCCCCTTGTGGGCGTGGCGTGGTGCTGCGCTGCGGTGCCCCCCTCCCCCCCCCCTGCGGATGTGGTGTGGTGCTGCGGTGGTTCAGAGGTGGTCGTCGTCGTCGTCGTCGTCGTCCTTGTCGTCGTCGTCGTCGTCGCCGTCGTCATCGTCGTCATCGTCGTCATCGTCGCCGCCGCCGCCGGCGTCGTCGCCGCCGCCGTCGTCGTCGTCGTCGTCGTCGTCGTCGTCGTCGCCGTCGTCGTCGTCGTCGTCGTCGTCGTCGTCGTCTCTGGGACCATACCATCTGGGGGGGGGGGGGCCGAGGAATCCTGGGACCATACCATCTGGGGGGGGGGGCCCGTGGGCCCGGAGCCCGGGATCATATATACTATCTATGTATCTATACTAAGAAGCAAAGCCGCCCATCGGATGATGACAAGTCGAGACGCCGGCGGCCGATCTACCGACGACGACGACGACGCCCGCGACGACGATGACGACCACGACCACGACGACGACCACGACCACGGCGTCTCTGATTGATCGGCCGACCACGACCACTACGTCCACCGCGACAGGAACAATGAAGCGGGGACGACGACGACGACGACGACGACGACGACCACGACCAAGACCACCGCGACCACGACGTCGACGGCGACGTCGACGGCGACGACGGCGACGACGACGTCGATCGGCCAGCTGGCCGACCGCGGCGCCGCATCCTGCGACAACCCTGCGCCCGCGGACACCGCCGCGGCGGCCAGCGGCCGCGCGCCGCCGCCGCGACCCGAAACGTTCGGCCGCGGCCGCCCCGCCGCTGCGCCGGCCGCGGCCGCGGCGGCGAGGGCCGCCGGCCCCGCTTGCGGCCTGTACGCGCGGAGGCGGCGGCGGCCCACACTGTGCAGCGGCGGCCTGCGCGACGCCGCCGCCGCGGCCTCCAGCCTGCCGCGGCGGCGGCGGCCTTTCGCGGCGGCCTGCCGCGGCGTCAGCTGCGACGGCCTTTCGCGGCGGCCTGCCGCGGCAGCGGCGTGCGGCGGCTGCGCGGCGGCAGCGCTGTCGTCCGACTTCGGGTGTCGAGGTGGAGGACGGCGCCCACGACGGCGACAGCGACGACGCGACGGCGATAGCAAGGAGGCGCACGTGTAGACATAGATTGATATACGTGCAGCACCCCGCAGTTGCGGACAAGACCCGTGCCGCATGGCTGGCACGAAACATGCGCATAACAGCGCGCACAGGACAGACATCGGGGAGGGAGTGCTGATCGCTGTTATTGTTGTAATCGTTGTGGTCGTCCTTATCGTTGTGATCGTTGAGTTAGGGGGCGGGCGCGGGGTGGGTCGCGGGTGGGCCGCGGGCGGGTCGTGGTGGGTCGCGGGTGTGTGGCGGGTGGGCCGCGGGTGGGGCGCGGGCGGATCGCGGGTGGGTCGCGGAAGGTCGGGGGTGGATCGCGTGCGGGCCGCGGGTGGGTCGCGGGCCAGGTCGCGAATGGGACGGCGACAACAGCTATCATCATTTCAAGACTGCTCGCTCTTATCTGCTAGTATGCCGTTCAACACGTATATCCGAAGCCCTCGGTACCCGCCCTCTTCGTCTCCGATAGTACCCCCTCCTGGGGATGTATCTTCCCTGCCTGCCGCGTGTAGTTGGCGCAGCCTCTAAAAGAGGGAGAGGAGAGGAATGCAGACACCAGGGGAAGGGAGAAGAATGGAGCAAGAAAGCAACTTGTTGGAGGAGGGATCGGAGCACCAACACAAGCGGCAGAACCGATCTGGCGTGTCGGGCGGGCAGACCCTAACGGGCATATCGGGCGGGCGGGCCAAGACGGCCAGGTCGAGCGGGCGGGTCGCTAAAGCGTCGACCCATCATGAAGGAAGTATCGAACGATAGCGCGATTCCCGAGCACATTGTCAGGCAATGCAAAGCGAGAGCGTGATTGTGAGTCTAGGGGGCACGGCGTCACAATACATCGTGAGGAAATGCCACGCGAGAGCGCGATTCCTGGATACATTGCGAGGAAGTTCCGCGCGAGAGCGCGACATGTAAACACAGTGCTAGAAACTATCAAACGGGACCCGCTGTTGTTGCAAACCGAGGCCAGGGGCGAAGTTTGGTGACCACCAACTTTTCCCTCATAAGGAACAGGGTGCGAGCCCTTGAAAGAGCACTTACATGGAGCAAAAGCAATGGTCTTGGGGAACCAACAAGGATTATTCCTTAGAAGCGAAATGTCAACAAACAACAACAATCATGTTAAGACTGTACGCTCTTACCTGCTCGCGTGCCATTCAAAATGTATGTCCCAAATCCTCGGTGACCGCCATCTCCGTTTTCGATCGTACCCTCCTGGCGTATATCCTTCTGACCTGCTGCACGCAATTGGTGCAGCCCCTGTAACAGGGGAAGAGAGGACGGATGGAAGGGGGAGTTAGAAGGACGGAGCACGTGATTAGCAGGAGTGGGGCTAGGAGCAGAAACCGCGCGGCATAGCCAGACGGGCTGATCGGGCGGGTAGACTCTGACGGGCGGGTCGGGAAGGCGGGCCCAAGCAGACAGGTCGAGCAGGCGGGTTGCTGAAGCGTGGATACCCCATAAATCGCGAGGGGATCTCGAGCGATAGCACGATTCCCAAGTGAGAGCGCGATCCCTGAGTGTCGAAGGCGCGGCGCCTGAACAAATTACGAGGAAGGCGTGATCTGCGCCTTTGTTGTTCTTTCAGAGGGGGAGGTGGAAGTGATGCGGGGCTTGACAGGGCTGTTGCCCATCTGTCTTTCCCCCCTCGGCCCCTGGGGCTAGGGTGGACGCATATTATGTTGGTCGTTGCTGTGTGTCTGTCCTGTTTGTTCCACGAGCCAAGGGTCACTCCAGCGAAGGGTCCCTCGTGGTCGTCCTCCTTGACAGACGCTTCCGCGCCGCACCGTCTCCCAGACATCCGATGCCGCGTTCCTGTCAATGCGGGTTTCCCAAAAATCCCAACCCTGACCCCAAGTATCGGGGATCTTCTGACCCGGGTCAATCCAAACCCGGGTCAACCAGGCCTTGCAGAGTCCTGCAAGATCCTGCGCCCAAGCCCGGGTCAATGCGAAGGATCCCGCAGGACCCTGCAAAGTCCTGCACCCAAACCCGGTTCAATGCGACCCTGGCCCTGCAGGATCCTGCAAGACCAGGCGCTCTGGCCGACCCCGTTTGCACTGACCCCCGTCTCGAGGCTCCCGAAGGCAGTTGTCTTACAGCGCCCGGAGCCAAGCGAGGGCCCCGATCGGGGCCGAGTGCCACGAAAACTCCAGCCGCGAATTCTCACGGCTCGAGGATGCCTGGGCTGGGGCGCTCGGGGCAACCAAAAGAGTGCGCGGCCGGGGCCGAGGGGGTTGCCGACGCGGTCGGGCGCTCCTCACGGGGAGAGAAGCCCGCGGGGAGCCAAGAGGCGCGCACCTCGCCGTCAGCCCTTGGGGCCCGCGGCGGCACTCTCGGGCGCCGCCCGGGGCCCGTGCAGGAGCCAACTTCCCTGCGGCCCTCGATCCCTTCGTCGCCCCCTCCGCCGAAGACCTGGGCGCCGAGACCCGGCGCCCCTGGACGCGCAGGGCGAACGTCACCTGGGATGGCTGCACCTTCCACGCACGGAAAACAGATTGCTCACCGTCCTTGTCGTGGGGCTGCTCACCATGCTTGATCAAATTGGTGATCATCTCCCTCACGGCCAGATCCGCCAGGTCAAGCGGCGAAGGGGAGGCGGCGGTCCCCGGGTGGGGCGAGGACGCGCCCCTGGCGGGCGGCGGGGCGGGCGGCGGAGAAGGGCGGCCGGCGAGGCCGAGGGGGCGAAGGAGCCACGCTCAGGCCACGAGAGTCTGCTCGAGGAGGAGGAGGAGGAGGAGGAGGAGGAGGACGAGGACGAGG
>CAUYUJ010001013.1:0-37500 GCA_963575745.1 Prorocentrum cordatum
CCTCCTCCTCCTCCTCATCCTCCTCCTCCTCTTCCCTTCGCGAATTTTAGCCTCCAGAAAGCCCGAAGAGGGCCAACAACAACCTCCAAAGAGCTGCAAGACGCCCCCAGACCATCCGAGGGCTCCAGGATCCCCCCACGATACCCCGAGGGCACCAAGAAGCCTCAAAGAGACTTCCGACGAGTGTCCAGCGAGGCCATCAGAGCTGAACGACATTAAACAACCAACATAACACCAAAGGGTGTTGCTTCTAAGGCTGTTCAGCTTCAGATCGGCTCGGAGAACAGTCAGACAGCCCAAAAGCCCTCAAGTCGGTCCACGAGCGCCCAAGGACAGACATAACGAAATCGTGTGACAACCACCGAAACCTGCTTCCGCCTCCTGAGGGGGCATCCTCCCTCGTTCCTGCAGCTCGTCCTCCTCCTCCTACGTGCTCCTCCTCATCCTCCGCCTTATCCTCCTCCTCCTCCTCCTCGTCATCATCAGCAACACCATCATCATCAGCAGCAGCTTCACCATCATCATCATCATCATCATCATCATCATCATCATCATCATCATCATCATCATCATCATCATCATCATCATCATCATCATCAACAACACCATCAGTAGCATCACCACCGTCATCGCTCCTCCTCCTGCGTCTCCTGCAACGGGTGAGGGGGAGGGTCGAGCTGGCCGAATGGTCAGAGTCGACAGACGCACACACATGTATGCATATGTCTGTCTGTCTGTCTGTCTGTCTGTCTGTCTGTCTGTCTGTCTGCCGGTCTGTCTGTCTGTCTGTCTGTCTGTTTGCATGTCTATATGTATAATTATGTAGGTATGGTTGTCTGGATGTCTGCCTGTCTGTCTGTCTACATGTCTGGATGAATGTGTGTATGTCTGTATGCATGCGTGCAAGTATGCATGCATGCATGAACGTGTGTACGTGTGTATGGTTGGATGGATGTATGTATGCACATACGTATGTTTGTTTGTGTGTGTGCGTGTATGCATGCGTAGATGTGTGTGCGCATGTGTGTGTATGAATGTGTGTATGCGGGTGTATGTATGTATGCATGTGTGTATGTCTGCATGCCTGTATGTATGTACGCATGTATGCATGCATGCATGTACGTGTGTATGCATGTGTCAATCGTATGTGTGTATGTATGTATGTGTGCATGCATGTATAAGTGCATGCATGTATGCACGTAGGTGCGTATGTGTGTATGTATGCATGCATGGGTGTGTGTGCATGCATGTATGGATGGACGTGTGTATGTATGTATGTATGTATGTATGTATGTATGTATGTATGTATGTATGTCGGTCTGTCTGTCTGTCTGTATGTATGTATGTATGGATGTATGTATGTATGTAAACATGTGTGTAGATATGTACGCATGCATGCATGTATGCACATATGTATGGGTGTACGGATGTACAGATGCATGGAACGGTGCATGTGCGTATGCATGTGCGCATGCGTATGTGTATGTACGGATGACTGGATGTTGGTATGTATGTGTGCACGGTTGCATGTGTATGTGTATACGTATGGATGTACGCATGTATGTGTTTAGGTAGGTCTACCTGTATGCATGTATGCGTACACAAATGTGTGTGCATGTATGGATTGGCGATTGGGTGTACGTATGTATGTTTACACCTGTGTAGATGTAGATGCAGTCATGTCTAGCTGCAGATGGCTCTTGATGGATGTGTACACATACATGCGGGCATTCACACATATACTTACATACATATATCTGTGTGCAAGCATACATGCTCGAATCACGCGCGCTTAGGTTCCAATCCAGTTGAAGCCAACGCACACCAACCCACCGCGATCACCACATGGGAACAACTATACATCCGTGGTCACGCATATGCCAATAGCGACTCCCCGCCTGGTTCGACCCATCCCCCACACGGACCGTGCCTCTCAGGAAGCTCCGCCTGCGGCCCCAGCGACAGGATTCGCGTAGCGCCCCCCCGCCCATCTCGGCACACGCCTCGCAGGGATAGTGCCCCGTATGGGGGTTCCACCAACAACCAGAGAAACAATATTCGCATAACGGCACACCCCTCACGCGGATCGTGCCCCGCAGGCAACTGCATCTGCGGCACCAGAGGGAAGATTCGCATATGGTCGTCCCAACAATACTTCGGTTCATACGGAGTGTGCCCCGCAGGAGGTTCCATCTACGACCCCGCAGACGAGGTTCGCATCCCGCCCCCCTCACCCCCGCCTGCTTCGGCACACCTTTCACGCGGATCGTGCCCCACGAGGAGCTCCACCGACGGTCCCAGAGACAAGGTTCGCACGGCGACCTCCTCCTCCCTCCCGCCCATTGCGGCACCCCTCACGCAGATCGTGCCCCTCAGTGTGCACCA
This sequence comes from Prorocentrum cordatum, assembly GCA_963575745.1. NCBI lineage: Eukaryota > Dinophyceae > Prorocentrales > Prorocentraceae > Prorocentrum > Prorocentrum cordatum. Next base: position 2,386 of record CAUYUJ010001013.1, read on the forward strand.
CCCACCGCCGCGGAGGCAAGGCTTTTGCACGCTGCCCCCCGCCCATTTCGGCACACCTCTCACGCGGATCGTGCCCCGCAAGGGGCTCCACCTATGGCACCAGTGGGCAACTTCGCACGGCGCCCCCCCCCCCGCCCGTTTCAGCGCATGCCTCGCACGGGCCGTGACCCACAGGAAGCTCCACCTGCGGCCTCCCTGGGCGTGTTCGCGCGGGGGCACCCCGATCCTTCGGCGCCCCCCTCGCGCGGATCGCGCCCCATGCGAAGTCTGGGTCGCCTAGCTTCGCGCATCGTGCCCGCGATGCGCGACGCGTGGCTCGTCTCCGCGCTCTCGCGGTGCCGCCCTGGAGAAGAGGGCGCCTGTCCAACCCAGGCCGCGATGCGCAAAGCGCGATGATCTTCGCGCCCGTGGGGGTGACCAGGATTCTTCGGCACACCCTTCACGCGGATCGTGCCCACCACACGGAGTTCAGCGCGCCTGCGCACGCTTGCTCCACGGCAGCCCCCTACCCGCAGTGTCCCGCGGCGCGCGGTTTTTGAAGATAGTGGCCGCGCCTGCGCTACACGAGACTGCATAGGCTTGGGCGTTGGGCCCTTCCCCAGGCTAACTGCTTGCTCATCGAAGACGCGTATGGCGAATCACCGCCGCCCCAGGCCTTTTGGGATACGCCTAGCTGGCCAAACGTTTGGGAAAAGCTTGGTCACGCTAGTGGACCATGCGGCCCCCCAGCCTTTGTGGAAGCCCCTCGGGGAACACGTGGGGGAGGAAGAGCAGCATGAGTACAGGGAGGAGAAAAGAGGAGGAGAAGGATGAGGAGACCTCTTGGGAGCTTCTGGGGTCATTATTGGGGCCTCCTAAAAGCTTCCAGGGGGCCTCTTGGAGGCCTGCGTGGGAGCCTCCGTGGGCCTCTCGGGGGCCTTTGGGGGCTTCTTGGGGACCTCTGGCGTTTCTGGCACGTATGACGCCGTCGAAGCCGTCTTGGGAGCCTCTCTGGCTCGTCTTGGGGTCCTCCAGGGAACCTCCGGGGGCAATTAGAGGGCAATTCTGGGGGCCTCTTGGGCAGTCTTGGGCCGTCCGAAAGCCGTCTTGAAGCAAATGCCAAAATCCGTCAGCAACTTTGCGAAACACATTGGGCCTCTTCGCGCCTTCCTGGAGGACCTCTTGGAGGCCTCTTGCTCTTGCGCCGCCTTGGGGGCCTCTTGGGCGCTTCCTGGGCCGTCTTGGGCTCTCTTGGACCATCTTGGCGGTCTCGGAAACATCTGGGGACCGTCTTGGAGGCCATCTTGGGGCAACCTTGGGCTTTCTTGGGGCCATCTCGGAGGCATCTTGGAGGCCATTTGGCGCCATCTTGGCAATCTTGGAAGCCATTTGGGCCATGGGCTGATTTCGAAGAGCTTTCCAGGTGGCCGGCGGGTTGGGCCGAAGCCCCAGTTGGAGTCTGAAAGAACCAACAACCTCCGAAAGTTCAGCACTCACTGCACCCCTGTGGAAAACCACAGAGGGCGGCGGATCCAAGACGCCTACGGTAAATCACCACCGCCCCCTGCCTTTTGAAAGCGACAATGTGGCCGACAGTTGGGCTAGAGCTTGGCCAACCTATCGGACCATGTGCTCCCCCAGCTGTCGTTGAAACCCTTCGGGGCACACGTGAGAAAGAGGGTAATGAGGGAAGAAGGAAAAGGGAGCAGGAGGAGGAGGACAGCGTACAGGGGGGGTCAGCTCCACCCTAAGAGGAAGGGGAAGGGGAAGGGGAAGGAGGAGGAGGAGGAGGAGGAGGAGGAGGATGAGTAGACCTCTTGGGAGCCTCTTGGGGCACTCGTGGGGTCTCCTGGGAACTTCCTGGTGGCCTCTTGGAGGCATCATGGGGCTTTGGCAGTCTTAAGGCGTTCCTGGCCCATGACGCCGTCGGAAGCCGTCTTGGGGGCCTCTGGACCGTCTTGGAGCCCTCTTGGGGCGCTTCAGGGCCGTCTTGGAGACCATCTTGGGCGTCATGGAAGCCTCTTAGGCCGTCTTGGGCCCCCCTTTGGGCCGTCTTGGGGGCCTCTTGGGCCGTCCTGGGGCCTCTTGGAGGCTTCGTGGGCGCTCTGGGGGCGATCTTGGAGGCCTCTTAGGCCGTCTTGGGCCTTCGCAAGACCGAAAAGAAGCAAATGCCAAATTCTGTCAAAGACCACGTGTCAATCAATGATGTTGGCCTCGTCGAGCTTTCCTGGAGGGCCTCTTGGAGGGCCCCTGGGCCGTCTTGGAGGCCTCTTGGGGCCTCTTGGGTCGCCTTGGGCTTTCTTGGGGACATCTCGGTGCATCTTGGGCCGTCTTGAATGCATAATTGGGGCCATCTTGGGCCTCCCTGGGGCCGTCTTGGAGGCCATCTTGGGCCATCTCGGCAGTCTTGGAGGCCATCTTTGGGCCATCCTGGAGCAAGAAAGACAGTGACCAGTACATCTTGAGGAGCTCTCCGGGTGGCTGGCGCGCTGGGCCGAAGCCAGAGGAACAGTCCTGAAAAACAGTGACCACCAGAACCTGGACACTCCAGGCATCCCTGCGACAATTCAACAGGGGGCAGATAAACGAACATGGGGGCGGCGGATCCAAGACGCCTACGGCGAATCACCACCGGCCCCTGCCTTTTAGGATACGCCTAGCTGGCCAAACGTTTGGGAAAAGCTTGGTCACGCTAGTGGACCATGCGTTCCCCCAGCCATTGTGGAAGCCCTTCGAGGAACACGTGGGGGGGGAGGAAGAGCAGGATGAGTAGGGGGAGGAGAAAATAGGAGGAGAAGGATGAGGAGACCTCTTGGGAGCTTCTGGGGTCATTCTAGCGGCCTCCTGGGAGCTTCCTGGGAGCCTCTTGGAGGCCTCCTGGGGGCCTCTCGGGGGCCTCTTGGGGGCCTTTGGAGGCTTCTTGGGCGCCTCTTTGGTCGTCTTACGACGGTCATGGCCCGTCTAACGCCGTCGGAATCCATCTTGGGAGCCTCTCTGGGCCGTCTTGAGGTCCTTTTGCGGCGCTTCAAGGTCGTCTTGAATGCCGTCTTGGCCATCTTGTAGGCCTCTTGGGCCGTCTTGGGGCCTTTTGGTGGCCGTCTTGGAAGCATCTTGGGCCGTCGCAGAGCCATCTTGGAGGCCTCGTGGGCGCTCTGGGGGCGATCTTGGGGGCCTCTTGGGCCAACAACCTTCAAAAACCGTAGAATTATCAATGGTTTTGGCCTCGTCGGGCCTTCCTGGAGGACCTCCTGGAGGCCTATTGGACCGTCTTCGAGGCCTCTTGAGGGGCTCGTGGGCCGTCTTGGGCCATCGTGGGCTCTCTTGGGTGCATCTTGGGTCGTCTTGGGCGCATCTTGGGGCCATCTGGGGCTCTCTTGGGGCCATCTTGGCCGCCTTGGAGGCATCTTGGAGGCCATCTGGGCCGTCTTGGAGGCGAATTGACAACATGTTTCGGCGATTTTGTGCGGCTGGCGCGGCCTTCCGGGTGGCCGGCGCCATGGACCAAAAGTCCCAGGGGAAGTCGTAAAGAGAACCAAACGACCACCTCCAAAAATTTCTCACGCCAGGCACCCCTGTAATACATCAACAAGGTGCGGAAAATCTACTGGCCTTCGGCCCCTCCTTCCACCGTTCCTGGGCCAGAGCAGGGGCTTCTTGGATTTAGAAACAGGAAATAAGCGTAAACATGAACTTTTGGCGCTCCGCGCGGCTTTCTTGGATCCGCGCTGGACCCCCCTCCCTGGCGCGCGGAGCGCGCCAAGGACGGCGCCAGAGGCGCCGCCGGGGGGGCCCCAGCGCGGGTCGACGAAATCCGCGCGGAGCGCCAAAAGTTTATGCTTATGTATTCTTCTTCGATGCATGCCTGTTGGGGTCTCGTGGCATGCTTCTCGGGCGCCTCTTGGAGCCCGTGAGGCCTCTTGGGGCCGCTTGGGAGCTTCTCGGGGCTGGATGGCTGCTCTCGGGGCCCTGATGGCGGCCTCGGGGTCCACTTTGGGCGGGGGGGTCGAGATGCCAGTTGGAGTTTGGGTGCCCCTCTTGGGCCGTCTTGGGCGCCTCTTGGACCGCCTTGGGGCTCTTGTGGGTCCTCTTAGGGTCCTCTTGGGGCGAATTTGAGAGCCTCTTGGGCCGTTTTGAACACTGTTAATGTCCACCGAAAAACAATTTCTCCATATGCGCAGCGTCCTTAAGAGCATGCAGTGAGTTTTCGCTCCTGGGGCCCTCCTGGGGAGCATTTTCGCTTTTTGTTGGAGGGAGGAGGAGTGGAGAACCGCCGCGAAGCTCCGACCGCCACGACTCTGGTGCTCCTTGCTGCGCGCGCCGGCCCGGGCGGACAGATCTTCCCCCCCTGGACAAACATTAGGTCGGGCATGTCCCCTCTACAGGAAAACTGTGGACGAACAGTTAAGAATACCCTAGAATATGTTAAAAACATGTTCCCAAACTATTGTTTGACTATTTTTGACTACTCCTCCTGTAGAGGGACAGGCCCGATGTAAGACAAACAAAAACCAGCCAGAAGAACCACCTGAACGACGACGAGAGAAGGGTCTTACGCTGGATGACGCGTAGTCGGCCCGTATCATAAGGATCCTAGGGCCTTGGGCGCCCATGTCGAAGCTCTTCGAGAGGAGCGCGGCCAACGCGAGTGGCAAAGGATGGACGGAGGAGGCAAGGATGCAAGGGCACCCTTGGGAAGGTTGCCCATCCTTACTATGCGGCCTGACTGTAGCGTTAGGTCGGGCCTGTCCTCCTACAGGGGGATTTTGGACGAAAAATAAAAAATAGTCAAAACATGCCCAAATATGGTCAACAAATTATCAAACAATCGTCCCCAGACTAACTTTTGACTATGTTTGAATATTCCTCCTGCAGAGGGACATGCCCGACTTCACTGTAGCGAGCTTGCGCGGCGGCTCACGCGGGCCGCCAGCGCGGAACGCCACTTGGGAGTCGAGGGCGCTCACGCGCGACCCTGCGCGGGCAGCTCACGCGAGCATGTCGGCGCAGATGACGCGGCCCTGTTCTTTTTTGGTCGCCGCTCATCAGTGACAAGTTTTAGAAGTAAAATAAGAATAAATAGAAGAAGACGAAAATAAAAAAGTAAAAACGAAAAGCCATAAACAAAACCTTTGGCGCTCCGCGCGGATTCCTTGGATCTGCGCTGGAGCCCCCTCCCTGGCGCGCGGAGCGCGCCAGGGGCGGCGCCGGAGGCGCCGCTGGGGGGGCCCAGGCGCAGATCCAAGAAATCCGCGCGGAGCGCCAAAAGCTTATGTACATGGCGTTTTTTTTCATCTGCGATTGTGATACCCTTGCCCGGGCAAGTTTGCCGGGCCCTCTCGGGAGCATCCTAAGGCCTTCTCGGGGCGCCCCCCGGGAGCTGGCCTGGGCGGCCGTTGAAGGGGGGGGGGGGTGCGAAGGCCCGGGAGGCCGCGGTCGGGGGGGGGTGCAGGCGGGGGGGGGAGTAGGAGGAAGAGGAGGAGGAGGAATAGGAGGAGGAAAAGGAGGAGGGGGAGGAGGAGGGGGAGGAGGACAAGCTAGGTGCGCTCGCGTCATATCTGGCGTCCTACCCCTCCCTCCCATCCCTTCCCATGGCGCTGATTTTCTCTATCCGCGGACGCGTGTCGTAGCGGACCTGTGGCTCCGCGCGCGCGGGCGTAGTGGGTGGTGGTGCGCGTGCGTGCGTGCGTGCGTGCGTGCGTGGTTGTGGTGGTGGTGGTGGTGGTGGTGGTGGTGGTGGTGGTGGTGGTGGTGGTGGTGGTGGTGGTGCGGCGCGGTGGTGGCGGGCGGATGGGCGCGCGAGAACGAGGCCCGCGCTGGGGCGAGAACGCCATACTGAACGACGGAGGCCAAACACCGATCCGAAAATGAGGCCCACGCTGCAGCGGGAGCACGATTTGGAACGACTCGGGAGCAGAAATGAGGCCGGCGCCTCAGCGAGAGCAGCATTTTGAAAAAAAAAACGCAGGCGAAAACCCAACTCCCGGGAATCCTGTGTGTAAAAAAACAGTACGCGGGGGGGGGTCGGCCACTCCCAGCACGCCATCAGGGGAAGAGGGAGAGTAGTATTCATATTGAGTAATTGTGGAGGAAGATGAGGGGGAGGAGGAGGGAAAGGGGGAGGCGGACATGCTTCTGATGCTGAGCCTCCGCCAGCGTTGCAAAAGGTTGGCCTGGGAGGGGGGGGAGAATCCGAGAGGGTGTGCTGGCTGGGGGTACCCAGGCGTATGCTGTGGTGTATATACATGTGCATACATCTCTCCTTATATCGATACCGACAGCGCGAGAGGGAGAGAGAGAGAGAGAGAGATCTCTATACATATATATATATATATGTATATATAGAGAGAGAGGGAGGAGGAGGGGATAACAGGGATAGAGAGAAAGAGAGGGAGAGAGGGAGAAAAGGAGAGAAAGAGAGAGAGAGAGAGAAAGAAAACTAGAGAGAGAGACAACAAAATTGAAAGAGAGAGACGGAGAGAACGAGAGAGAGAGAGATGAAACAAAAGGAATGAGCGATGAAGCGAGAGAGAGGGAGGAATAGAGAGAGCGAGGTAACACACAAATGGAACGACAGAGAGAGAGAGACCGGCGAGAGGGCTGCTGTGGCCGACTCTCGCGTTGTGACCTGCTGTGGCCGACGGTCGCGTTCATGTTCAGCGCCCCACGCCCCGCCTCTCCCTGCTCCCTGCTCCCTGCTCCCTGCTGCTGCTGCTGCTCTTCCTTCTCCTCCTCCTCCCTTCCTCCTCCTCCTCCTCCTCCTCCTCCTCCTCCTCCCCCTCCTCCTCCTCCTCGTCCTCTTCCTCCTCCTCCTCCTCCTCCTCCTCCTCCTCCTCCTCCTCCTCCTACTCCTCCATTCCTTCTCCTTGCAAAAAACTTCTCCATGTCGCACCCCGAGGCCAGTTTTTAGGGCAGGCCAGGCGTTTCGCCTGAGACTTCCTCACCATCTATGAGTCTGAAGCTTGAAAAGTGGCCGCAGTTTCACAGATGGAGGGCGGGTGGTTTTCAAAATGTGGCTCTCGCCTTAGCGCCGCGCACATTCGTTTTAAACGTTTGGAAGAGCTTCACGGATTGCGGGTGGTTTTCAAAATGTGGCGCTCGCCTTAGCGCCGCGCACATTCGTTCATTAGATTCGCAAGAGTTTCACGGATTGAGGGCGGTTCCTCTTAAAATGTGGCTCTCGCTTTAGCGCCGCGCACATTCGTCTTTAACATTCGCAAGAGTGTCACTGATTAAGGGCGGTTCCTTTTCAAAATGTGATTCTCGCCGTAGCGCCGCGCACATTCGTTCATAACATTCGGAAGAATTTCACGGATTCCCATGATCAGCGAACAAGAAGTGGTGTTTTGGAAGGATTCAGGACTATGCGGGTGCAACAGTTATGTTACTTCGCGGTGTTGAAGTCCCAAAAATTGCGTTATGGCAGGATTCTGGATCGCCATGACGCAGCAGTCAGGTTGATCCATGGCGTTGAGATCCCGAGAACAATGTTTTGGCATGCTTCAGGGTCTTCAAGGGTGTCTTCCAACGAGGCAGCTCCCTCGATGGAAATGAACCGTCGTAAGGGCCTATGAAGAGGGAGCTTGGAGGGAGGGTTAATTCCAACCTCGTTGATGACTCTTTGGTTTATGCTGGTCCTCATCGTCCTCCTCCGCCTCCCCTTTCCTCCTCCTCCCCCTCTGCTCCTTCCTCTCCTCCTGCTCCTCCCCTATCCTCCTCTCCTCCTCCTCCTCCTCCCTCCCCTCATCCTCCTCCTCCTCTCCCCTCCTCCTCCTCCCTCCTCCTCCTCTCATCCCCCTTCCTCCTTCCCCGCCTCCTCCTCCTCCTCCTCCTCTCCTCCTACTTCCTCCTCCTCCTCCTCCTCCTCCTCCTCATCCCTCCTCCTCCTCCTCCTCCTCCTCCTCCTCCTCCCCCTCTTGCTCCTCCTCCGCCTCTGCTCCTCCCCTCTCCTCCTCCCTCCTCCTCCTCCTCCTCTCCTCCTCCTCCTCCTCCTCCTCATCCTCCTCCTCCTCTTCCTCCTCTCTTCCTCCTCCTCCTCCTCTCCTCCTCTTCCCCTCCTCCTCCTCCTCCTCCTCCTCCTCCTCCTCCCTCCTCCTCCCTCCTTCATCCTCCTCTCCTCCTCCTCCTCATCCCTCCTCCTCTTCCCTTCATCCCCTCCTCCTCCTCCTCCTCCTCCTCCTCCCTCCTCCTCCCTCCTCCTCCTCCTCCTTCTCCTCTCTTCCTCCTCTTCCTCCCTCCTCCTCATCCTCCTCCTCATCATCTACCTCCTCCTCCTCCTCCTCCTCCTCCTCTCCTCCTCCTCCTCCTCCTCTCCCCTCCTCCTCTCCTCCTCCCTCCTCATCCTCCTCCTCCTCCTCCCTCCTCCTCCTCCTCCTCTCCTCCTCTCCTCAGTCGTCCTCCTCATCCTCCTCCTCCCCCCCTCCCCTCCTCCTCCTCCTCTCCTCCTCTCCTCCTCCTCCTCCTCCTCCTCCTCCTCCTCCTCTCCGTCTCCTTCTTCCTCCTCTCCTCCATCGCATCCTCCTCCTCTCCTCCTCCTCCTCCTCCTCCTCCTCCCTCCTCCTTCTCCTCCCTTCCTCCCCTCCTCCTCCTCCTCCTCCTCCTCCTCCTCCTCCTCCGTCCTCCTCCTCGCCCTCATTCCGCCAATCACTCATCAGAGGCTTAGAGCATGCGAAAACCAGCGTGCAGCCGTCGCGGCGCCCCCAGTCAGGGGCAGCCTTCCTGTCTTCCTTCTCGAAAAACACGCCGTGGAACGAGAGGGAATCCAACGCAGCGCACGTCAAAGCGACGCACCGAAACTCAACATGGTCAGAGCAGCACGGTGCAAGTCATGACAGAGAGCGAAGTAATGTGAAGCAAGCCATGCCACTCATGCAACGCACATCAAAACAATCACGCGCAATTCAAATCAGTGCAAGGCAAAATTATGCTAACGGAGTTCCCCACATAAAGAGATTAACGGTTTCGTGGGACCCATTTTCTTGATGCCCTCCTCGCTTTGGCGGGGCCTCCGGGGCCTCCCTGGAGGGGTGGGAGGGGCACGAAACCATGTAAATAGTATGGTATTCCGATACCCTCCTCGCTCAGGCGGGGCCTCCCTGGAGGTGTGGGAGGGGCACGAAACCATGTAAATAGTATGGTATTCCGATACCCTCCTCGCTCAGGCGGGGCCTCCCTGGAGGGGTGGGAGGGGCACGAAACCATGTAAATAGTATGGTATTCCGATACCCTCCTCGCTCAGGCGGGGCCTCCCTGGAGGGGTGGGAGGGGCACGAAACCATGTAAATAGTATGGTATTCCGATACCCTCCTCGCTCAGGCGGGGCCTCCCTGGAGGGGTGGGAGGGGCACGAAACCATGCAAATAGTATGGTATTCCGATACCCTCCTCGCTCAGGCGGGGCCTCCCTGGAGGGGTGGGAGGGGCACGAAACCATGTAAATAGTATGGTATTCCGATACCCTCCTCGCTCAGGCGGGGCCTCCCTGGAGGGGTGGGAGGGGCACGAAACCATGTAAATAGTATGGTATTCCGATACCCTCCTCGCTCAGGCGGGGCCTCCCTGGAGGGGTGGGAGGGGCACGAAACCATGTAAATATTATGGTATTCCGATACCCTCCTCGCTCAGGCGGGGCCTCCCTGGAGGGGTGGGAGGGGCACGAAACCATGCAAAAAGTATGGTATTCCGATACCCTCCTCGCTCAGGCGGGGCCTCCCTGGAGGGGTGGGAGGGGCACGAAACCATGTAAATAGTATGGTATTCCGATACCCTCCTCGCTCAGGCGGAGCCTCCTTGGAGGGGTGGGAGGGGCACGGTATGGTATGGTATGGTATGGTATGGTATGTGTGGTAGGAACTATGGTATGGTATGGTGTGTGTGGTAGGAATAATATTGTGCTGTATGGAAGATGCAGCGGGAGGTGGGTGGGAAGGAGAGGGTGTTCTGGGAAAACAAGAACCCCACTCAGGATGTGGGGAACAATACAACGCAATGCGGTGCAATGCAGCGCAGAGCAAGGCAATGCTCGCAACAAGGAAAGACGTACAATGCATCTCAAGCCAACGTGAAGGGAATTCGTGCAAAGCAGCATAATGCAGTGCACAGCGAATCAGTTAAACGTAATGACAAACCGTGCAGAGCAATGCGATACACAGCAAGACACACCAGCACAAAACAAAAACGCGAGCCACCTCACAAGAAGAGCGAAGCGTCACCGCCGAGCAGCCCGCAAGGGACCCCCCCCGCGGAGCCGCGGCAGCCCCCAGTCAACCCCCGGAGCGTCCCCCCGAAAGAGCACCGCCCGAGGACGGGAGGCGACGGTAGGGGCGAAAGGGCCCAGGGGCGGGCATTACGCGTCGGTCGAAGAAACCCTCCTCCTCCTCCTCCTCCTCCTCCTCCTCCTCCTCCTCCTCCTCCTCTTTTTCCTCCTCTTCCTCCTCCTTCTCCTCCTCCTCCCCTCCTTCTCCTCCTCCTCCTCCTCCTCCTCTTCCTCCTCCTCCTCCTCCGTCTCCTCCTCCCCCTCCGCCTGCCCCCCAGTCAGCCCGTATCACAAGGACGCACGATAAAGATGCAAGGGCCCTGGAAGGCCATCTCGAAGCTTCTCGAGCGGGGCGCGGCCCACGAGAGTGGCCAAGGATGGACCGAGGAGGGGCAGATGCAAGGGTACCCTTGGGAAGGTTGCTCATCCTTACCATGAGGGTCGACTGTAGGAAGGCGGTGAAAGCAGATTGGGGCTCCGCCCGCCCCCTGCAGAGGAAGGAAGAGGGACAACCGCTCGAGCCCAGAAGCAGGAAAGCGCCCAAAGTAGATTAGGGATCTGAGAAGCCATGAGCACCTACTTTCAATGATCGGCGTGCCTTCGCCAGCCAGCGTCGCCGAAGGCATGGGCCGCCGGCACCCCTGGATACATGTACAGTAGGACCTAGGCCAAACAACGTCCTTCAAGAACATGAGACCCTCCGCCGGCCAAAATGAAGAGCATTCGGGTGTACCAGAGGGACGTGGGAGGTAGGAGGTAGGGGGAGGAGGAGGAGGAGGAGGAGGCGGAGGTGGAGGAGGAGTATTAGTACTCCCCGGGCCGTGGGCACCTCTCCTCCGAAGCCGAACCCAGGCTGAGACACGCGCGGGCGGGGAAAGGAGGAGGGAGGAGAACAGGCAACCGCTCAGCCGCGGCTGCCACCCGGGGTCCCAGGAGGGGCCACCTCCAGGAATAGAGCGCCTCGACGGAGCACCTGACTGGGGCCCCAAGAGGGGCCACCCCCAGGAATACATGCACGTCAAAGCCGTCATCGGAAAGGGAGGCTGCCACCGTGAAAACCACGGTAGCCTCCAAAAGACCAAATAATCTGAAAAGTAAAAGTAGCAGCTGAGCAGAATGAAGGTAGAAGCTGCTGGTACTGGGCGTCTTGCTTGTAAACATGACACGTCCCTTCGGGAGAATGCCACGTGCAAGCTTGCCCAAATTCTAATATCCGTAGTGCCCAAGATGTCCGCTACACTCTTCCGCAAGTCCTCTCAATAAGTGCTTGCCGACACACCCACACTTCAGGCACGCGTGGATCTGCAGACCATAAAACAGTAGCCCAACAAATGAGATACGTGTATCGGCACTCCTTGCACCAACACTCCCACGTCTCCAACTCGCTGAATACTGCCCTTGACAACGCCGCCCATTCAGGGCGTCTCCAAGAACTTCTCCAGCTTCCGTCCACTAGCACTGCAACCACACGCAGTACAATGGATGGCCGTTCCCATACCAGTGTATACCTGGTGCTCCGACATCGTGACCTTGCGCTGAAAGCGAACTGCCATCGAACGCGTTGGGCGCAGCCTCTTTGGCTCCGCCTCTGCTGCTGCCAAGAAGGCCCTGGCCAGGTGTTTCCGCACTGCTCTGCCGATCGCCTAAGCGTGCTCCACTGCCGACACCACCGCACTAGGTACAGCACACTTCTCAGCTCAAAAGCCTGCCGCTTCATCAGCCATAGCATTGGCCAGGTAGTGCTCCACCATGGTGTCAGCGTTCGCCGCCTCGTCCACTGCCATGTGGCTCTCGATTTTGACCACATTGAGCAGTGTCAGGTGTGGCATTAGCACCTGCTTCAGCTTTAGCCAAAGATCCAAGTTGGCCGTCGGAAGCCGACCTGCTTTGAGCTTGCCGAAGCCCTTCGCGACGTATCCCGAGTCCGTGACAAATGTGATGGGCGCGCCCAGCCCCAAGAGATCCTCCACCGCCCTGAGCAGAGCCGTCGTCTCACCCCTGTTGATGGTCTGCTTCATGGGAATTCCGCCACCTCGGGAATACAGCAGCTTGACATCCAAGGTAAGTTCGCGGAGTACCTGGATAACTTGGTACGACCACCCAATCCGCCGAAGCCGTGGGTCTGCAGTTTGAGCGCCTCCTGACGCATCGCCTCCAACAAGTATGTGCCTGCAGCCTTGGAGGTCCTCCATGTGGCCCATCACCTCGTCGTGCGGCGTGCCAGTCGGCTCGTCCACTTGCGTCCAAGACGAAAGTCGGACCCCTCGAAGCCAAAGGCAAGGTAGCTCTTCATAATCAGCATGGGCACGTCGGACAAGCGTCTGTGAGATGGTAGAGAAGAGCCCGCTACAAGAACAGGACCAACTGCGATGAAGATCCGACTCCTCTTCGCCACAAGCGCATCTCTGGCAGTCCGTGGAGCCCAAATTGCTGCTACTCAGGGTGGCTATCCTGCTGCGTGTCCAAGAGGCTCCTGTCATGACTGCTTCGATTGCAGCTGCCATCTCAAGTTCCCCTTTCTTTCTCAGGGAAGCGAGGTGCCGACGTGCATCGCGTAGATCAGCTCCTTCGGATAGGCCCATGCCATTCCAGTGCCTCGAAGCCTTGTCCCAAAGCAGCATATCGATGGTGTCCGAGATGGCATCTTTGAGGGCGCTCATATCCTGGGGACCTTTCCCAATGATGCTGTGTGGTGCCATGTGGCGCTCCCCAGTGTCCGAGATTCATGCCCAAGGTCCGACAGGGTCCCAGCCAATGTCCAATAGCGTGGCGATCGTAGCAGATACCACCCCAGTGATACCACGCCATCTGTCTTTCTGCGCCCTGTTGTCAATCCGCCTCCTAGCCGTACGCCACGTTCGTCGCGCCAGCTCCAGATCAACCCCAGGTTTGAAGATGACGGACATCCAGGACTCGATCAACCTGTGCACAATCTGGTACTGCGGGCCCTTGCTCCCCACACGAAGTTGCAGTAAGGTGGTGAGGCAACGACCAGGCCACTTCTTAGCCTGAGTCTGCCCGAGTGCCTTCCTCCAGCCATTGATAACCGAGAGAGCAGCTCCGAACACCTTGTCCAAATAGTCAGCCATCGGTAAGACTCCCATTATAGCGAGCTTGGCTCCAATCTTCTTCCGAGCAGCTCTTTGTGCGAATCGCTTGACACGGTTGAACCGATTCTGAGCCCCACGTCGTCGCTGAGCTTGCTTAGGACGCCGAAAGCCAACTGTACCCCGATCAATGCCAAGGTACGTGGCGACGCTCTGGATCTTGACCGTGAAGCCTTGTTTGGCAAAACCTTCCTGCAGAGCTTTCCCCAGGTCTGCTTGATTGGTGACGATGGTAGATATAGGCGAGATAACCAAGCCCGCATCGGAGCATCCTTTGGCAAAAGTGAGCCTGCAAGGCCAGTCCAAGGACCCTCTTGTACCTGCCTTCCACACGCTGAGAAACGTCGTCTACCCAGGACTGTGTAGTAAGCCCTGGCGTACCTCGGGCCACTCTGTCAAGAATGTTGTACAACGCACACCTTGAAAAATCAAGTGCACCTCCCAAGCCCGCAATCATGCTCTGCTCAGGAATCATGGCGTCGGAGTAATACCCACTGTCTCGTAAGAAACGGACTCCCATGTGCAGGATCATCTCCAGGGCCAGTATGCCAGGGGGAAAATCATGTTTCAATCCTGATTCGAGCAATAGCTTCCACTTAACAGCGCCATAGAAGCCTTCGATATCCCACATAATACTCGCCTGCACCCAGCCTTGGATCGTAGAGAGGGCAACCATCTCGTCCAAGTAACTGCGCATCAGGGCCTCGCGTAGGGCAGACGATCCTGCAACAGCTGCATCCCAATGGCCAGCCCTGTCCCGAGTCCAGCTGGCACGGCACTCACCGAGGAGGAGGAGGAGGAGGAGGAGGAGGAGGAGGAGCAGGAGGAGGAGCAGGAGGAGGAGGAGGAGGGAGGAGGAGGAGGAGGAGGAGGAGGAGCAGGCGGAAATCGAGAGGAGCAGGGGGAGCCAAGGAACCCCCGAGCAGAACAGCCCCCCTGAGCACCCAGCAGGGCAGGGGGGGGGCAATCGCCGCCGGTCCGCCCTGGCCCGGCGGGGGCAGGGCCCCCCTTGGGCGGATCCTGACTGCGCAGCCTCGCCCCCCTAATGGAGGCGGGCGCGGGGCGGGGGGGGGGGAGGGCGAGGCAGGCAGGGCCTCCTGAGGACTTCCGTCGATGTTGGGGTTATCGCCTCCTCCTCCTCCTCCTCCTCCTTTTCCTTTTCCTCCTCCCCCTTCTCCTTCCCGCCCTTCGAAAGCGCCCGCCTCCATAGGGGGGGCGAAGGTGGGGGGGGGGGGGGGCAGAGCCCCCACAGGAACACCGAACGGAACGCTTCCGAGCCTTCGAGCTCATTCCTCCCAGCCCTCTGCCCTCCCTTCTTGGAGGGCAGAAAATCCACCCCGATAGTAACCACACCAACACGCGAAGCCGTTTGGTAAATGCGCCCAAAGAAGGAATCGAACGGGGCAGGGCTGTAAACGCCCAGGGCCGTTTAGTAAACGCCAACTGTGCGGTCCGGATGCTTCTTCCTCCCTCGACTTCCCCCCTCCAGCCCAGAATGCCCTACAATTTGTTCTGTTGGCGAATCCCATTGGATGCCCTGGAGCTTCCAGAACCGCCAGGGGGCCACATGAAGAACAGCATGGCTCCGGTGTGGCGACTCGGCTCCCCAGTCCTCGTGCCCCTCGCCGTGCCGAGGGCCACTGGCGATCGCTGATTCTCTTGCCCCGCGGGGGAAGACGCCCTGCCTTTCGATGCAGTGCCCTCCTCTCCGCCCCTCGCAAGCACGACCGGTCCCCGACGACTTCCTCGTCCCGCCCCTCGCGTGCAAATACCATGCAGACCGCTGTCGCGGCCAACACCTGTGCATTACGAATTGGCTGGCCCCAGAGATCTCTCGGAACCCGTGCAGCACGGCAGGGGCGAGCGCGGACCCGAGCCCTCACTGCTGGCAGCAGCCGCGTGGGCGCCCAGCGAGACCAGGCCACGGTGAGCACGCGCTCGGTGGTGTCACCTGCAGGGGCGGGGCGACGCGCGTTCAGCCACACGGGAGCACCCCTCTGCAAGGGTTGGACTCGCAGAGATGAGGGAGGGAGAGATGGACGAGCAGCAGGATGAGGAGAAGAACGATGACAACAAAAATGTGGCGGTGGCAACGGAGCTCGTGGATCCTCTGGGACAGTTTTGCCGAAATCGCGTGCCCAAGCTAAGGTGCTCTAGCTGACCCTGAAAGGGGTTCCCGCGTAGCGCACCCAAACTGTGAAATTGAGTACCCTTTGCCTGCGTCTCGGCGAGAGAAAGGATAATGAGGATGATGGTAGTGATGACAATGGTGGTGGTGATGAAGATGAAAATGGTGATGATGATGATGATGATGATGATGATGATGATGATGATGATGATGATGATGATGATGATGGTGCTGCTGATGATAATGATGACGATGATGCTAATGATGATGACGACGATGATGATGATGTTGGTGGTGGTGGTGGCGATGACGACGATGATGATGATTCGTTGTAGTAGCGGTCTATCGGATCCGACGCCCCCAGCTAGAGGCCGGTTCTTCCCCGCCAGCTCAATACGCAAACGGTGCATAGAGCCGATCAAAACCCATTCCTGTTCTTTTGGTTCCAATCCTTCGCGAACTGCGAACCTCCTGGCTGCATCCCCTGCTCGATCCTCGCCAGGTTCTGCCTGCCCGCCTGCTTCATCACCCCGTTGCACCCCTGCGCGAGCTCTCTCCCGAACGACCCGCATGAAGTACAGCACTGGACCTCCAGCGTGGCGGCAAACCTATGCGCATGGCTTGGGTGGATGGCCTGATGTCCCACTTGCGCTCCCTGAGTCTGCTGCGCCACATGTGCGGACGGACGCATCCGTCTGCATCATCACCACGCAATCCTCCTCGAGCCACTTGACGCTCTTGGACTTCGGCGCCCTCGGGCCACAATTCTCGCACGCGTGGAGATTTCGCCTCATGCGTCGTATTACGCTTCGTCCTTTACTAGCATGAACATGCGGACAGCCTGGTTCACGGGCACATTTTCTTCGGTTTTGACACTGGTTGCAATGGCTCGGCCTCCACTGCCGCCGAGGACGTAGCCACTGCTCCCCCTACCAGCCCCGCGACTCCAACGAAGGACCCATGGGGGCCCATCCGGGAGGAAAGAACCTCTGGGGCGCGCCCAGGAACCCAGGGGGTCCGGTTTCCGCGGAGAAAAAAATCCCTGGCGAGGGGTTCGAGCACGGGGGTTACCCCCGCCTCAACTTCCGGAAGAGGAATGAATTCTCAGCCGCGGGGGTGCCCGCGCCAGGGGCCCCACCCCCCCAAGCGCAACCAGAGGAGGAAAAGCGTGAGAGCCCAGATTGTAACTGCAATGCAGCAACACTCCAATAGTGGTTGCACTAAGGAGTTGTGCTAATGTAGGGAGTTGAACCAGGGAGTCCTACTGGGAGTTGTACTAGGGAGTTGGACTAGTACTTGGAAGTCCACGGGGAACTGCACTAATGGAATTGCACTAGGGAGTTGCACTGGGGAGTTGGACTAGGGAGATGCACCAGGGAGTTGTGCTAATACTAGGGGGCTGTACTAGGGAATTGCAATCGGGAAATGTACTAGTACCACTTATTCCAGGGAGTTCTACTAGGGCATTGTACAAGGGAGTTGCACTGCGGAGTGGCGCCAGGGAGGTGCACTGGCACAGCGTTACTTGCACGGCGCTCTAATACTTGCACGGCAGGACAATGTGCTCTCTAGGAGCAACTGCGCGCTAGTACATGATAGTGCCAGACATAATCAAGTACTAGCTGTACGGTAGTCGGAGGGGCCCCAGGGTTCCAATGGCAACTCGCGCGCGGATGAATGAAAGAAATCCATGCGCCGCCAGGGGTCCCAAGCTTAACGGGTCGCCGCGAAGGTTGACCCCCCGCGGAAAGAAAACAAAATCTGGCCAGGGGGTTGGAGCGTTCAGGCATGAGTCGCGGGGCTGATCTGGCGCAGTACCCTCCAGCCAATGGATTCCCCTCGCCTCCGCTCCCAGTGCCTGCACCTCATCAACGATTCACTCCACCAGGTCGCCCGCGAGGCTGTTTCCCGCGAAGCAAGGAAGACCCGCGCCACCTCTGGTGACGCCCTCTGCCTTCATGTGGCTCTCTTCCTAGGTCATCTCCACTTGCTTGCCAAGATTCGCCCTCTTGATGCCGACCCACAGGTCCACGTGCGACTTCGGCATCTTTCCAGCTTCCAGCTTCTTCAGTCCTCTCATAACGTAGCTCAAATCCACGGTGTGCTACTGGATCCTTCGCAAGACCTTCGCCCCGTGCAACAGATCCTTCAGCGCGCGTAGCTCTCCCTGGCTGCCGCTTTGCCTCCAGCCGGATAGCCCTCCGCGACCTCCAACTCGGAAAAGAGGAGCTCCCCCGCCTTGGTTCAGCACAACCCACGCCCGAAATGCACGCCTCAGTCTCGGGCCCATCGCATGCTCTCCCCCAGACACGTCTGCCGCAGCCCAAAATCACTCCTCCTCGTCCGCGATTCCGCGCACCGCAACGACCTCGCCGAAGTCCCCCCTCATCTCCTCGCCGCCCTCCCCTGGCTGTGCCGCCTCCGTCCAACCTGTCGGCAGCAGCCCTCTTGGCCACCGACGCGGTTGCAGCTTCGCCTGGTCGGGCGCCCCTTCCACCAGGTCGGCCGATCTCTTGCGCTCGTCGACCTCGTCGTTGCACTGGCGCCTCCACCTCGTCGTCTGCGCGCCCGCGTCTCGCTGGCCAGCCCGCGACTCGGGCGCAACTTCATGTCGATCTCGACCCCGCACTCCGCGACGCGCTGCCCGGGCCACGTCGCTCCCGCCGCGGTCGCGAGGTTGGCCCCGCAATGCTCGCGCTTGCTCCACTTCTTCCTCTTTTTCTTCAGCTTCTTCAGCAAAGCCCTCGCCGATCTGAGGTCCGCCCCTCCGTCGAGTCCCCCACCCGCGCAGTGCTTCGCTGCCCCCTTCCGCTACTGCGTTTCGATCGACTCCGCCATCGCCTGCTTCGGGTCGCTGGCGCTCATGCAATCGCCCAGCGCCGCTGGGTCGTCGCCCCCGGATACCCCGCCGCCCTCCGACGCCCAGTGCCGAAGATCCTTTGGCCCCCAGACCAAGTCGAGGAGATTGCGCGCCATCGCCTTTGGGATGCCCGTAGCTCCTCTCCGCCTGTTCGCGCCCCCCATTGAACTTGACGGCATTCGCAATCTTCGGCCGGATCATCGTCGCCTTCTCGTTTCGCCCGCCGCTGCCTATGATGTGCATCCAAGAGTCCAGCCGAGCGAAGGTCGCGATGCGCCCGCGGTCGCTGGCGCCCATCCCTATCTGCAAAAGTGGCGAGGCAGCAGCCGCGAAGCCCTGGCGCGATGACCCTCGCGAGAGCCCGCGCCTCCACTTCGCAGCCGCCGTCGACGCCGTGCCGAACACCGCGCGCGAGCGCGCCGCCAGCTCTGTGCAACGCCGCTCGAAATCCCCCTCGAGCGTGCCTGCCGCGTCCTCGGCGGACCCTCCATGTGACGAACCGCATCGGCGAACCTCCTCGCGCGCTTCTCCTCGCCTCCAGCAGCGCCTCCTCTGTCGATGATCAGGTCGGGCGTCTGCTGCTTGACCTTGATCCCCGTCTGCCTGTTGTGCAACTTCAGCAGGACCTCATGCGCCACCCCTGAGTCGTTGCCTATCGCCGCCGCCTTGGGTGACATCGCGAGGCTCGCCATCTAGGCGCCGCCGACGAGAGCCACCCCAGCGGCTGCGAGCTGCCGAATCGCAGCTGCTCTCGAGCCCTCGACGCGTGCACCCGCATCATCTACCCAAGACTGCACGCACACCTGCGGGAACTTGTTCGCGACTTTCTCCAAAGCCGCGCCCAGCGCCACGCTGCCGAAATCGATGCCGGGCCTAGCCTCCGCACAAATAAGCTTACCTGGGGCCATCGGCTCCGCGCGCGCTGTCCTCTCCCCGATCAGCCTCGCGCCCGGATGGCCCAACATGCCCGGGTGCAGCGCGCGGGCTGGCAATTCCAGCTTGACGCCCTCCGCCCTGGCGAGGATGGGCTCCAGCACGTCGCTGAACTCCGCCAGGCCCCAGAAGATCGCGGCCGAGTAGATTGCCCGCGGCGCCCGCCCCAAGACCTCGTCGGCAAACGACCGAACCATGGCTTCCTTGAGCGCGCTGTTCCCTGCGACAACTGCACCCCACTCGCCTGCCATTGCAGTGGCGCACTCGTTGGCGCACTCGCTCCTGATCTTCGACCACGGCTTGACCACCTCGGGCAGCAACCCTATGGCGGGGTCACCGCCAGCAACCTTCCTCAGCAGGCTGACCAGCATGACCACCATCTGCCACGACCAGGCCCCCCGTGCTCGATATCCCCCATGGGCTTCCTCAGCCCGCTTCGCGCTATTCGGCAACCGCTTGAAACTCAGCGCGCCGAATTGCCCCGCTCCCTTCGCCATGTCGTTGACCATCGTCGCGGCGGCTCTCTCCAGGCACTCGTCGGTGATCGGCGCCCGGTGCCTCTCGTCTGCTGCTGCCTTGATGGCCCCACGCTTCACGAATGCCGCCTCTTTGCTGAGCATGTCCGCCCACTTCCTCGTTGTCGCAGCGCCCTTCGTCCTTGGTAAGCCCGTGCGGCCCCCCTGGCCCGGGCCGCGTCCTGCTCCTGAATCCATCTGGCGCGCGCCAGCAATGCGTCCTTGACCGCGTGCTTGCTCCTCCTTGCTGTGGCCAACGCCGACGCCCCTCGTTCCTGCAGCTGACTATGCGACGTGTTCGGGGCATCCTTCGGGGCCACTTTCCACTTCCGCTGCTCCTTATCCACCATCCCGATGATGCCAGTCTGCAGGGGCGCGATGTCCAGGCCGTTGCAAATGTTCCTGGGCCTCTCGCCCCTGCCCCCCCTGCCCTGGCATCTCTGCCACTCCGCCGACCGCGATGCTAGCGCGCTCCGCCGCCTGACTTAAGCGCCGCTGTCATCGCTGACGTCGATGCCCAGCTTGAGCGCGCCCTTCACAAACTTCAGCACCTCGTCTCTGCCCGCGCACTCATTCTTCGCCTGCCCCTCGATGTCCAGCGCCGTCGAGGAGAACAGCTCCGCCGCGCGCGCCCATCGGCCGTACTTCGCGCCTAGATTATTCGAGCCCCCCTCGTCGAACTGGCGCGCGATCTAGCCCTGGATGCAGGTCGGCGGCTCCGCCCATGCCTACCTGTTTCTGCCGCGGCGATCTCTCGAGCAGCAACTCCAGCAAGAAGCTACTCTCGCGCTCGTGATAACTCAAATTCGCCTCCACATCAAAAAACCGACTCCTGCATCTCTGAACTTCCCTCGTCGATGCCGCCCTCGTCATCGCTCGACTGTCCGTCGCCCTCGCGAAACTTGCGCTCTCGGGGAGCGCCCAAACACCGGAAACGGGAACTCTCCTTGACCTCCTCGTCGGGTGTGTCGGCCCCCTCGTCCTCGCCAGTCTCCTCCACGTCCTTCTCCGTGTTCCTGGCTGCTGTCGCTTCCTTCCTCCACTTCATACTATCAGGATTTGCCGCCCCCCGCGGAACTTCGGGGAGCGGAACGGGCCGCGCGCGGTGGGGCGACCTCTGCAACCATGCTGGATTCGTCCCCGAGCTTAAGTCTTGATCCCGCTATGGCCCCCCTGGACCCCCCTGGTCCGACGCGAGCTTCTCGATCGCCATCTGGAAGGACTCCAGGCGCGCCGCGTAATATGGCCCGGGCATCTCCAACGTGACACCCGTGGGTGACCGCCCATGAGGAAAGCATTCACGGGGCGCGCAGAGGTAGCCAGGGGGTCCAGCTTCCGCGGGAGAAAGACATCCTCGGCGAGGGTCTCGGGCTCGGGGGCCACCCCTGCCTCGAATTCTGGAAGAGGAAGTCTCAGACGCGGGGGCGCTGGCGCCCGCCCGGCCCCCCCCCCCCCCCCGCGCAACCAGAGGAATGCGAAAGCTCAGCTACATGAAATTCAGCATCACTCTAATAGTAGCTGCATTGGGGAATTGTATCAATATTACTTGCACGCTACTACGCGTCCTATTTCCGAAATCGACATGCTATACGCTATACTGTCCTGATTTCTTAGCCGATGCCTCTGCGCTCCCAAGTCGCGATCCTATCGCGTTTCCTTATTCAGGCTAATTGCACTGCAGGGCCAGCTGCGCTCAAGGAGTAGCTGCGCGTTAGCACATGGTGGCACCAGTTGCACTCAAGTGCCAGGTGCACTCTGGCCAGGAGGGCACAGGGGCCCCATGCAGCAGCGCGCCCGCGGGAGAAGTGGCAAACTTCATGCGCCGCCAAGGGTCGCAGGTTCATCGGGTCGCCGCGAAAGTGGGCCCCCCGCGAAAGAAAAAGAAACCCGGCCAGGGGGGATGCGTCGCGCGTAAGACGCGACTGCGATCGCGCAATCAAGCCTCCTTGCAGGGCCCCTCGCGCGCGTAATTGACGCCCTCGGGCGCGCGCGCCCCCGCGCTAGACATCTTGGCCCCCCGCCGACGCCCGCGGCTGCTTCGGCCCGGCGTTCCAGATGCACATGGCCGTCCGACGCCCGCCCTCTCGCGGCAGCCGCGGGCCTCGCCTCTTGCTGGAGCTCTCGCCTTGATGCCGGCCGTCGCTGTCGCGCGAATGCCGCGACCATGACTAGCCGCCCTGTCAAGTGCCAGCTCATTGCCACCATGTCCCCGAGCCCACCGGCCCTCGCTCCCACAAGGCGTCGAGGCCCCTCTGCCCGACTGACTGCTCCTCCGTCGCTGCCATGCGCCTCAGCGACATTGCCGACTGCCGAGCCCTCGTCGCCATCGCAATGCCCCCTGCAAACTCACTGCGCTTGCTCTTCTGCGAGGGGCGACCGCTGCCTCCCACCCCATGGCCGTCCAGGTAGTCCAGGATGTCGTTGGCCCCGCTCCTACCCACGTGCGGCCCCGGGACAAGCTTCCTCTTCGACCTCGGGCCCCGCTAGAGGTTCTTCAGGACAGTTGCCAGTTCCTTGCCCTCTTCGCCCCATGCCACGGGGCCCCCCGCTGTCGCGGGGGCGCTGCTACCCTCGCTTCGTTTCCACCTTCTGCTGCCGTCCCGTCATGATCCTGCCCATGCGATGCTTAAGGCGCCCTGGCTGTATCGGCCATGGCCTTCTTCTCCAACTCCTCCTCCTCCGATATGTCGGCCGCCGACGTTTCTCCAGGTTGCCCTTGCCCCGCCAAATCGCCTTCTCCATCTCCGACGCCGTCGCTTCTTCCATCGCTCGGTGCCGGGGCCGGCGCTTCGCCTTGCTGCCCCGGGTCTCTGTCCCGTTCGTTATCCGACCCCCCTCGTCTTCTGCAACCTGCCCACCCGCGCCTGCTCGAGCTCCTTCTGCTCATTGGGGTCGGCTGCCGCGGCGGCGAACGCGAGCTTCGCCGACTCCTCGGCCGACGCCCCGAACGCGGCCTTCCTTCGCTCAAGTTCGCCGGGCCCCTCCTTTGCGCGACGTCCTCGATGATGCCCGCGCCGAGGATCTCGCCCGCGTCGACCTCCGAGTCTCCATCCCCGAGCAGTGCGCCTATGGGGAAACGGGGCTTGCGGGTGCCCTCCCTGTTCCTCGCTGCGAGCCGCTCGTCCTCCTCCTCCTCCTCCGAGCGGGTACCCTGCCGGCCCTCCCTGACCTCGTCCTCGGCCCCCGCGGGCTCCATGGCCCGCTGCCCGTAGTCCTTCTCGGCCTGCTCCAAGCTCCAAGTCCCCCCTGGGCCTTTCCACGCGCTTGAACGCCTTTGCTCGCGCCGCGCTTGCCCGCTGCGCCCGCTATTTTGTCGAAGCGTTGCTCGCGAGCCTGGCTCAAATAGGTCGGGCCATGCCGGCTTCTGCTCCTTGGCGTCGCCGTCGAGCACGCTCTGGAGCTCCTTCTTTTGCTGTCGTCTACGTTATTGGTCGCCGCCTCGGGCACTTGCGCCATGGCGAGCTCTCCCTGCTCACTCGCGGCAGTTTTTGGCGGTGGTGCTGCGTGCGACCATGAAGGCGGTGTCGACGTCCACTTGGTGCCTCCGCATTTGCATATGTAGCCTGCTGCTGCCAGTCTGCCGCTGCCGCATGAGTGACGGTAGGCTTTATCCGAGCTTTGCCATCACTGAAGTTGGCTTCTGTCGACGCGCCAAGCCCAGCTGCCCCAGCTCTCCTTTTTAAAACCGCGGATGACGCTTCAACTCGGATCATTCATTACTGACGCCTGCTCCGTCACAGCGCCCGCTTCCGCCAAGACCACGGCAGCTCGCAAACACTGGTAAGGAATGCACACCCGCCGATGGACGGGATGCACATAACTTTGAACGTACCCAATGCGGCTTTGACTCCAGACGTCAGGGCAGCCCTGCCGCTCGACGCGCCAAGGGGGCTCGCGGTTTCGGGGCCCCTCATCGGCCTTGAGTCAAAATGGTGACGACTGATGATGATGGTGATGGTGATGGTGATGGTGATGCAAATGGGTGATGACGTTTTTTGGTGATGCGGATGATTCTGCTGATGATGATATATATATATGAGATATATATATATATACAAATAGTGACGACGGCGGCGCTGCTGCTGCCGACGGTGTTTATGCTTGCGATTGTGATGATCATGAGGAGGAGGAGGAGGGCAAGGAGGAGGAGGAGGAGGTGGAGGAGGCAATGAGGCAATGAGGCAATGACCAAGAACGCACAAGTGAATCACGAACACGGCTGGGCGATATGGAATCCCAGTAGACTGCGCAGCAACCGTGCACGGGGGCGCGCGCGTGCTTGCAGCCGAAGGGGAAGAGCCAGCAGGGATCTCCCTCGGGATGTCTGGGTCACGCACTGCGGCGGCCCGGCCACAAGACGCCCGAGGAGCCTAGGCAAGCCGGCGCTCCTCAGTCCCACTCCGGCTTCATGGCGGCGTGCGCCAAGTTGTAGGGGGGGGGGCTTCTTAGAAAGCGGCTGCCTCTTAAAAGGCGCCGGCCGCCCTTCTAAGAAGCCAAGGGCGAGCCGCTTCTTCGAAGCACCCCGGCAGTTTTTTAGAAGCACGGAACTGTTTCTTAGAAGCAAAAACAGTTTCGCAGCAGCAACCCACCTGCTTCGTAGAAGCACGCTAAGAACAACTTCTAAGAAGCTGCCACAAAGTTCTTAGAAGGGGCGCCCGCGTTTTCTAAGCAGCAGGATGTTTCTGAAACGCCTTCCCCGCTCCCCCTACACCCCCCTCGCGCGTGGCCGAACTTCTCCAGCAGGACGCGCGCCCGCAGGTCGCCCAGTAAACAGCATTCGAGGATGGGGGGAACGGAGTCGCGGTGAACGTTCAGCGCCGCGAAGCACCGCTCCAGCAGGCGCGCATTTTCGCGCGCGTCGTCCTCCGCGGGCGGCATCGCCGCCAAGAAAGCGGTCATCAAAAAACGCTGCCACCACCTGGCCGCGCCGCCGCCCGCGCCTCCCTGCAGCGCCGCCGGCGGCGGCAGCGGCATGACCCTCGCGGTGCAGGGCGTCGACCCAAGAGTCGTGGAGCTCCGCGCCAGCGGTGGCAGCAGGCGCGGGCAAGTCGAGCGCCATGGGCTCGGCCGCTTTCTCCACCGCCTCCGCCATCACAGTAGCTCGACCCCGTTCTAGCCGCTCGCGCCCAGCACGCGCCTTGCTGCGGAGCCGACGCCGCTCCCGCTGCGCCTCCGAAGAGACGCGCGGGCGAGGATCAGGGCGCTGACCAAGAACACCTCGACTCGTCCGAACAACTTTTCAAGCTGACAAGCGCACTGGGAGGTAACATATCCTCATGCTCATAATGCGGTTTGGAAGACACGCAGCCTATCTTTGTCCCAGATGTTCGCAAGGCTTTACATTGATGCAAGCGTGGGCTGCGATGCCTCCTCCTTGGTGACATGGTCGCGTCCATTGTTCCGTGCTTGCGCTCCTGTTCGGTACTGTGCTCATGCCCTTTCTGCCGTGGCACGGTCTTCTGGCATGGACGCCTCCTGTCCCACCTGGAACTTTTGACGCTCCTCATAACCCAGCGCCTCCCCGTGCAGTTAACATCTCATCGACTACCTTTTACGAAAGACATTTCTGAGCACGGTGTCTTGCGCCAGCGCTTCCACCAACGTCGAAGCGCCCATGGGGGGAGCGCGGCTGTGTGTGCCTGGTGACGCATGCGGCGATCTGCCGGACGTATCGATCGCTGGCGTCAACGAACTCCTTCTGGAACCCGTACCCATGGAACAAAAAAACAGGCTGGAACCGACCACCACGCATGAGCAAGCCACCGGCATCCGTGGACGCATTGCGCGCTCGCCTGGGCGAGTTCGTCACCCTCCGCGTCGCCCACGCTTCCCTCGAACCAACCTTGCGACCTCGCCCCTGGCTTGAGCCGTTCTCCGCGCAGCGTCCGATGAAACGGGGGCCGATGTGACATCCCCAAGCTCGGTGGCACCAGGTCGTGCTGTCTCTGGCCACATTGATGCGCTCCGTGCTCGCGTGTCTATTGGGCCGCCTCGCCTCGTTTTCCAACTGCAAGGGGATACGGTTGGCGGCAGCGCAGTGTGCCTGGATGCCCAGATCGCGCACGGGGCCTCTGGCGGGCGGGCAGTGCGCGCCCCGGGGGACGCAGCCCTGCAGGTGGTTATGGCCGCAGCCCGATGTCGTTGCGACGAAGTCCAAGTTCGCATCGGCACGCCGTGGGCGCGCCGATGTCCTGGACACGTGCTCACGCCGGTGCGGTTTGTGATCGTCCGCGTGTGCGTGTGGTACCTGACCTGCGTCGGCACGTTGCTCTTTTGCGACGCCGCTCGTGTCATCGAACGCTGTCTTTGCTTGCTTCGCTGGTGCCGGGCGCTCGGCACCACCCTCGGACCATGAAGGCCAACAGCTGTGCGACTCGCTTCCCCTTCTTCATTGAGATCTTGCCGGCACTTGACGCTTGGGCGCTTCTCGGACGATCCGCAGAAATCTGCGAGAACCTGATGGCGTCTGGGAGAATCCGGAAGAATCTGGAAGGATCTGGAAGAATATGGAAGAATCTGGAAGTTCGCTCGCTGTTGATATGTCAATTTCAACGACTTCGTGCGTGCGCTGCTCCAGTGTTTCGTGTCGGCGGTGCATGTATGCTGCGTCGCTTGAACGATTTCGTGTGGGCGTTGCTTGTCTGCTCGGCGTCAGCGGTACATGCGCACATGCTGCGTCGCTTCTACGACTGCATGTGGGCGATGCTCATCGGTTTCGCGTGTGCTGAGCTGCCCTTGCTCCCACATCAGGCTACACGCAAGGTTAACCCTATGCAAGGCTGACCTCTGGTGCGCGGCTTCAAGGGGGACGCGGCGCGGTCAAACCCGGGCGCGCAAGCCGCTGCTGCAACTTCGCACTCCCCGATCTGGGGATCACACCGGGTCCGCACCAAAGGTCACTCCAGCGCAAGGTCACTCCGCACCCAAGGTCACTCCTCCTCCCTCCTCCTCCCTCTTCCTGCACCTCCTCCTCCTCCTCGTCCTCGTCCTCGTCCTCCTCCTCCTCCTCCTCCTCCTCCTCCTCCTCCTCCCTCCTCCCTCCTCCCTGCTCCCTGCTCCTCCTCCTGCTCCTCCTCCTGCTCCTCCTCCTCCTCCTCCTCCGCCTCCGCCTCCGCCTCCGCCTCCGCCTCTCCTCCTCCTCCTCCTCCTCCTCCTCCTCCTTCTCCTCCTCCTCCTCCTCCCTCCTCCTCCTCCTCCCTCCTCCTCCTCCTCCTCCTCCTCCTCCTCCTCCCCCTCCCCTCCCCTCCCCCTCCTCTCCTCTCCTCCTCCTCCTCCTCCTCCTCTCCTCCTCCTCCTCCTCCTCCTCGGCCTCAACGCGGCGACGGGCAAGCTGGGGCCCCGGAAGGCCCAGGGTGTCGACAGGCTCTGCCCTCTTGACATCGAGCGCCTCCCCGATTGCGCTAAGGAGCAGTTCCTCGCCATCCTCCAGAAGGCCGAGGAGTACTGCATGTGGCCGCCCCAGCTCAACGGCACCCTGGGCGCGGTCGCGGGCAAGCCCGCGGGGGGCGACCGCGTCCTTGGGCTGCTCCCCATGCCCGTCCGCGTCTGGGCGCGCGCCCGCAGCAGCGTGGTGGACCAGTGGACCCTGGCCCTCGAGGACCACTGGGACACGGCCATCAGGGGCTCCTCGGCCCTGCGCGCCGCCCTCTACAGGGCCACCCTGGACGAGACCGCTCAGGACATGGGCATCCACCACGCCTCCCTCTACGCCGACATCGCGAAGTTCTTCGACTCGCTCGACCTCGCATGGCTCATCGAGCGCGCGGTCGCCCTCGGTTTCTCCCCCACGGTCCTCGTCCTGGAGGTGGAGGCATTCCTGGCCCCGCGCTACCTCAAGAGGGGCGATTGGGTGGGGCCGCCCATCTTCGCCAGCCAGTCCATCGTCGCGGGCTCGACCAACGGCACTAGGTTTGGCAAGATCTTCCTGTACCCTATCCTGCAGGCTGCCCAGGCGCAGGCAGAGACCGCCACGATCTGGTCCTACATCGACGGCACGGTCTGGAAGGCCGAGGGGACCAAGGAGGTCGTCACGGATTCCCTGGACACGGCCAGCGCAGCACTCGCCCAGCAGTGCGCCGCCAGCCGGCTCACGGTCTCCTCCAAGACCACGTTGGTAGCCTCGACGGCGAGCTTGCGCAAGAACATAACCCAGCGCATGCGGCAGCACGGTGTCCCTGGCCATGGCGCCAACCACATGGTCGACCTCGGAGTGGATGTCGTCACCGGCAAGAGGCGTGCCCAGCGCAGGGCACGAGCGCGGCACGCGAAGGCCGCCCTCCGTGCGAAGCGCGTGCTGCGCCTCCGCCGCGCTGCCGCTCGGCTTGGCAAGCTGGGCGCCAGCCTCCACGCTACCGGCGTCCAACCCCAGGCGGTCTACGGCCACGAGGTCTGGGGCATCGCCCCCTCGCGGCTCATCCAGCTCCGACGTGCCGCGGCGGCTGCGGCGGCGGGTGCGGGGCCTGGTCGCTGCCTGGACACCGCCATGGCCATCCTCTACCACCTGAAGGACCCGGCCCTCAAGCTGCGCACCCAGCTGGTCCACGAGTGGCTTACCCAGTGGCTGGCGCGGCCCGAGCTCCACAGGAGGGCCCAGCGCATCTGGCCCCACGTGCACCACCGCCTCCTCCGACCCAAGGGGGGGCGTTGGCGGAAGGTCCACGGCCCCGTGGCCGCCATCATCGCCACGCTGCTCGACGCAGGCTGGAGCCCCACGGGGCCTGGCTCCTGGAAGAGGCCTATGGCCGACGGCGTCGAGGAGTGGACGATCCCCCTCGCCGACCACCATGGACGGCTCCAGGTTGACTTCCACGAGTATTCCGAGCTGCTGGACGACCTCACCGAGGACCTCGACCTGATCCGATGGCGCCGCGCGGCCAATCACGCCCACGGAGGAGGCCTCGGAGATCGAGGCGACGTCACCCAGATCAAGCGGGAGCTCGACCACTGCGCCAAGCAAGGGCACTGGCAGGAGTGGGCTCTCAACTACCTCGTCGCGGTCGGGGGGCAGTGGCCAAGGCAGCGGCAGATTGACGCTGGCTACCACGGCTCCTCGCTGTGCCAGCGGTGCTTCGGTGAGGCGGAGACCCTCGAACACCGCATCTGGCGCTGCCCAGGCAACGCGGGGAAGCCTGCCTACGACCAGACGGCCCACCTCATCCCCCAGGCGCTCAACGGCATGGACCATTGCCCCGCCCTGTGGCTCCGCGGCATCAGCCCCAGAGCCAACACCGCGCTGCCCCCGCCGCTGGACCATGAGGAGGTCTACGTGCAGGTTGGGGCCCCCTGGCCTATCGGCACCGCGGGCCCCGTGATCCTCTTCGGCGACGCCTCGGGCGGCAAGCACGGCACGGACCCCCGCAGGCGAAGGGTCGGCATCGGGCTGGCCATCCTGGCGAACCACGGCTTGTCCTGGCAGCTAGAGGCGGGCGCGATAGCCACTCTCCCTGGGCGGCGGCAGACGGTCCCGCGAGGGGAGATTTACGCCTTCGTCCTCGCCCTCGAGCACCTCGACGCGGACATCGACTACGTGACCGACCACATGCCGTTGCTCAACGCGTGGCAGCGGCAGCGCTGGCTGCACCTCGGCGCGGGCAGGAACAGCGACCTCTCGGCGCGAATCGGCAGGGCGTTGGCGGCGAAGCCCACCAGGAGGGTCACGGTCTCCTGGACCCCCTCGCACCAGGAGGACGACGGCGAACCGATCGTCTCGAACTTCCTCGCCACGGGTAACTGCTGCGCCGACAGGCTCGCCTACCTCGGGGCCGTTTTCGCCGCGAGCGGCGCCAGCGCGAGCGCCCCTCACGCGGACCGCTGGGACGTCATCGCGTCGCAGGTCAGACGCAGGGCCAGACAGGCCTTGCTGGACGCCGCTGGAGGTGACCCATGGCTTACGGAGAGGCCAGCGGCGGAGCAGGTGGCCCGCCTGTCGCCCCTCCAGGACGCCATCGACACCTCCGCCCACCGGATCGTCGCGCTCGGCCAGGGCAAGTGGAAGTGCCTCCTCTGCCGCCAGGTCTTCGCCTCCGCCTCGCTGCTGGAGGCGGCCCGCGCACCTTGCGACGCCACGGCAGCGGACTGGGCCACGTTCGACCACGTCCGCAGGGCCCAGCCAGGCAACGCCGTCTGCATGGGCACAGGGGCCGCCCACGAGTCGCACCGCCTCTACGAGTGGCCTGCCAACAGCCTCTTCTTCTGCGGCACCTGCGGAGCCTACGGCACCACGCTGGGCATGGGTTTGAGGTCAGAGTGCAAGGGCACGACGACGCGCAAGACCGCGGAGGCGCTGAAGAGGATCGCCCAGGGCGTCTACCCCTCGTACCAGGGCCCCCCCAAGGCGATCGCGCAGGCCAACCACATCAGCGCCACCATCGCCCACGTCGTCTCGGGCGCCCTGGCCCCCGCCGACCCACCGGAGCACGCTGAGGAGGCCACCGACAATTCCACGGCGGGCCAGATCGAGGCAGTCATCGGAATCCTCCACGGCCAGGCCATCCAGGCTGCGCAGCGGCCCTCGCGCAGGCAGGTCAGCGAGCCAGGTGGGCCCCCGGCCGCGACCAGGCGGAGGAGGCGGGCGGCCTCAGCCCTGGGAGGCGCCGACATCAACGGCACGGGCCGTGGAGCGGCCGCCCCAACGGAGGCCAAGAGGGCCCCTGGGAGCGGCCACCCGCGGCGGCAGCGGCCCGCCACACAGGCACAGACGCAGGGCTCGCAGGTGGGCGCGCCGACGGCAGCGGCAGGAGGCCCCCTCGGCCCCCACCTATGGCTCCCCGACTACACGTCGCCGGCCTCGGGCGCCGTTGTCCTGCACTGCAACACGGCCACTGGCGCGCCGGGTCGCCGCCGCCCACCCGCGGAAGCCACAGGCACCAGGGAGCCCAGCCCGCCCCCCCGCAGCGCCGCGCCCCCCGCCTTGGGCCCCAGACCTGCCCAGCCGCCCGCGAACGAGCGTACCTTCGGCCAGAAGGTCGCGTACCTCCTCGGAGCAGCTTGCCGCAGTCTCACGGGGGAAGGCCCACAGGACGACGCAGGCCCGAGCCCCACCGCTGCACCGGAGGCCGGCAACCGCCCCTGCCTGGCTGCAGGGCAGGCCGCCGGGGCCGACGGGCGGGCTGCCAGGGCGCTCTCGGGCGCCGCCGAGCTTGGGTTGCCGGGCCGCTCCTTTGGCAACCGCCCCTGCCAGGCTGCGGGGCAAGGCGCCCAGGCGCTTTCGGCGGGCGCCGCTGTCCTGGGGTTGCCGGACCGCTCCTCCGGCAACCGCCCCAGCCAGGCTGAAGGGCAGGCCGCTGGGGCCGATGGGCGGGCTGCAGGGCCGCTCGCGGACGCCGCCGAGCTTGGGTTGCCGGACCGCTCCTCCGGCAACCGCCCCTGCCAGGCTTCGGAGGGCCCCGCCGAGGCCGTGGGCCGAAGGCCACGTGGCGGCCGCTCGCCGAGCCCCAACCGCGCGGCCGCGCCCTGCGGCACGCCCGCGTCGCCCGCGCCCGTGGCCGACGGCGCGCCCGCGACAGCAGTGCGAAGGAGGATCCGCAGCAAGACGGCCCGGCCGTCGGCCAGCGGCGGCAGCGGCGGCGCCCCCAGCACCACTGCTGCCATGACGGGCGCGGGCGTGAGGCAGAGCGGGCAGGCGGACGCGCCACTGGCGCCGCCGGCGTGGCCAGAGGGCGGGGAAGTGCCGCCAGTGCGGCGCCCCGCGGGGCCGTCGTCGCGGCTGGGTGGACCCTGCAGCCCCCACCAGCCAGCAGACGACGGCGAGGAGGCGGCGGACACGGCGTCGCCGTCGCCGGCGCGGGCGTCGGGCGCGCGCGGGGGGCCGCGCGGGCCGAGCGGGCCGTGAGCCCAGACCGAACTTCTGGTGGCCTTCGGCGTCGTCCAGCGTGCTGGACGGCGCCGTGGGCTTCCTTTGAAGCTGCCCCATCCATCCTCCTCCTCCTCCTCCTCCTCCTCCTCCTCCTCCCCCTCCCCCTCCCCCTCCCCCTCCTCTCCTCCTCCTCCTCCTCCCCTCCTCCCTCCTCCTCCTCCTCCTCCTCCTCCTCCTCGCTGGCCCTGCCCTGCGTGCGGCCCTCCCCCAAGGGCTGCACGCCGGATGCGCACGCGCGTGCTGCGTGTCCACACACACACAAGAGACGGAGCGACAGAGGGACAGAGCGTGTCTCTGTACGTGTCTCTGTGTGCTTCTGTGTGTGTGTCGCTCGTTCCTGGTGCCCTGCCTTGGGTTGGAGCGCACCGCGGCGCGCGATCTGGAAGAGCGATCGATCGCTTGTGCTTCTCCCCTGCCCTCTCTTTTTCTCTCCCTCTCTCTATATGTGATTCGCTCCCTCTCTCTCCCTCTCTCTCTCTATCCCTCTCTCGATCTGGAGCGCGATCGATTCTCTGTCTCTCTCTCTCTCTCTCTTTCTCTCTCTATCCCTCTTTCTCCTTCTCTTTCTCTCCCTCTGATTGCCTCTCTGTCTGTCTGATTATGTTTCTGTGCCTGTGATTGCGTGCCTGTGCGTACGCTTGTTTCCGTGAGCATGTGTGTATCTTAGTGAGAGAGGGAGAGAGAGAGAGAGAGAGAGAGAGAGAGACCAAAAACATGTACGTTGTTTTCGTGAGCAGATTCGTGTCTGTGTTATATATAGAGAGAGAGGGAGAGAGAGAGAGAGAGACAAACAACAAATAAACATAGAGAGAGGGAAATAAACATCAACAAAGAGAAAGAAAGAGAGAGAAGGAGAGGCACACACACACACACATGAACATATTTATATGTATAAAGAGAGAGAGAGAGAGAGAGACAAACAACTAACTAACGAACACGTATAACAAACCGTGTGTAATTGCGCTTTCGCAAGGGATGCCGCGCCGTCCATGGCGCTCGGCGGGCCCCATGTTTTCTCTCCTGGCCCGCTTGGGGGAGAAGGAGCTCCCGAAGCGCACGGGGCCGAGCAGGAAGGGCAGAGAAATGGCCAGTGCCAGTCGAAGAGGCGGCGCTGCACAAGAAAAAATGAGCGCGAGGTGACAGTCTAGCTTCTACGCTGAGGTCCAGTCTCCATTCGGGACTCCTCGCGGCTCACCCGCGGGCAGATCTGACACATACGCGTTCTGCCGACCTGCCTTCGAGGAAGACGGCTGAATCCAGATGCCTCTTCATCGGGAGCAATGGCCTTCTCGAAAGACAAGGCCACAACGAATGGCTCGCTCTGAGCCTGAGACAGGTCCCCCGCACCGCAGCAGAACAACCAGGGGCTCCTGGACTCGGCAAGGGCGCTTCAGGGCCACAAGCTCGGTCACCGCCCCTGTCTTGACAGAGCTGACGCCAGCCCAGAAGGGGCCAGAGGGGGTGAGACTGGCGATGCGGCGCGGCGCGTGCCGGCAGCGGGGCGGGCCCCTTCGATGGACTCCGAGTGGGGCGATCCGCGCCGAGGGACCCGGACTTGCCTCGGAGGCGGCGATACGGGTGAACAGCCCAGGGGGGAGCAATACCTGTATCCTGCGGCGCCGACGTGGTCCATGTCTCCCACGAGGCTCCCCAGCGAATGCGTGTGATGACCGCCCCTTGGGCTATTCGCCCATATCGCAGCCTCCTCGGTGGCAACTCACAGGGAGCCTCCCATACCATCTTGTCGGCTCTTGCGAATCGACGCTCAATCGACGCTAATCGATGCTAAATCGACGCTTCTCGACGCTACATCGACGCTCATCAACGCTGAATAGGCACTACCTCATCGACTACCAGACGTAAGTCGACGCTGAACAGGCACTATCTCGTCGATTACCAGACGCCACTCGACGCGAGTGCACTCTGAAAACAGAATTGCGAGGATACACAAGGCTCCCGTGATTTGCTACCGCAGGGGCCCGACCACAAGAAACCTTCCACAAAAAACCCAACCCTGAGACCCCAGGACGTCCATTGGCTCTTCGTGCGGGAGCGTCACGCTTCCCGTCGCAAAACCATCGAAACACAAGAGACCCAGGGCACCCTGGAGGCAAGCAGGGTGCTTCTTGGCATGGGCCTCCATTGTCGGGGGCGCGCAAACATGGATTAGCGATCCATGGATTTGGCGCGCGGTCGCCTACTCCATGGATCGGGGGAGCTGCCCTCCCCGAAGGCGACTGGTGCCGCCTCGTTCGACGGCAGAAGTCCGCGACCATGGAAACGGGACCCGTCGCTAATCCATACCCCCCTCAGTCCATGTTTGCGATCGCCTGACACTGCACCGAAGCCGCTCTTATGTTGCATCCTCGGGGTACCTTGTCTGTCCCGTCGCGGCCCTATCCGCGTCGAATCCGTGTGGAATCCAGGTCGAATCCATGTCGGCCTTGGCGAATCCGTGTCGAATCCGTGCCGAATCCGCGTCGAATCCGCGCCAAATCCGCGTCGAGCCCGCATCGAGCCCGCGTCGGGCACACGAGAAGACATCCGTCTTGGGGGGACAGGCGAGGCCCCCCGAAGATGCAACGCACCGGGCGGGCTCCATTCCCAGAGGGCGGTGGGAGCTCGGCCCGTCGCTCGGCGGTCGAAGATGGTAGTCGGGCCGAGCGAAAGGGGGGGATAGCAAAGGGGGGGTCTGAGAAGCAGCTCACGCAGCTGATTTTCCCGGCGCCTCCCGGCGCCGGAGGCGCCCATGTGTCGAGGAATGAGCCCGGCGGCGAGGCCGAAACCAGTTGCATGCAGCAGATTTCGTACCCCCCCCTTTCCCTGTGCCCCCTTTTTTCGGCCCGAGGTAAGGGCCCGACCACAAGAAACCCAACCCCGAGACCTCAGGACGCCCACTGATCTTTGGTGTGGGCACGCCACGCTTTCCATGGCAAAACCATCGAAACCCAAGACACCCAGGGCACCCTGGAGGTACGCAGTGGTATGGATACCTTGTCCTCCCCTGAACTATACAGGCTCGACCCCAAGCCCACTCGGCAGCCGAACGAACTCGGACGCCGAAAGGACTCAAGACGCAGCTCTGGGGCCCCGTGCTTCCGAGAGCTCGGCGGCCGGATGGGCGCATGACATGCGCACAGGCGCCGCATGGGCTCAGATGGCCGACTTGGCCCTTACTCCTCCTCCTCCTCCTCCTCCGCCTCCGCCCTCCTCCTCCTCCTCCCTCCTCCTCCTCCCTCCTCCTCCTCCTCCTCCTCCTCCCCTCCCTATCTCCTCCTCCTCCTCCTCCTCCTCCTCCTCCTCCTCCTCCTCCTATCTCCTCCTCCTCCTCCTCCTCCTCCTCCTCCTCATCATCATCCTCATCATCATCATCATCATCATCATCATCATCATCATCATCATCATCATCATCATCATCATCATCATCATCATCGTCATCATCATCATCATCATCATCATCATCATCAGCATCATCACATCATCATCAT
>CAUYUJ010001013.1:45000-67118 GCA_963575745.1 Prorocentrum cordatum
CTGATACTTATTCCTGGTATGCTACCACCATGTGTTGTTCTGCATGCTCTCTGTGGCGTCCCTCCCCTCAGGCATGCCCAGCCCTAGTTGGCGTTCCTGTTCAGTCTTGGGAGGAGGAGGTATGTCAGGTAAATGAGGTTAATGCGGAAGGGCGAGGCCGTCGCCGTCCCACTGGAAAAAGGGGGGGAAGCCTGCACGGCTAGTCCGAGGAGCCCGACGAGAGGGGATGGGGGGGGCGGTCGCGACAAGGGGGCCAAGGCGGGTCCCAGAGCCGGCCTCGCACTCGCTGAGGCCGTGGAAGCGGCCGAGGGCTCGCGAGCGGCGCGGCCCGCCCCTGCGCTCGTGCTGTGCCGGCTCGACCTGTGCTTCAAGCGCATCATGCAAGCGCGGCCAGGGAGCGGGCGCGCCCTGCTTGACGCACGGAGAGAAGTCAGGCTTCAAGATTGGGTGTTTGGTGGCTCTCGTCTTTCGCATTGTCCTGGCTCCGCTTTTTGCGCCGACGGCCTGCGGTGGGCATTACATGTTTGGGCTTGGTGAGCTACTGCGCACGTGCTACCTGGTCCGTGTTGCCCGCCTTTGGCGGGCATGTGGCCTGCAGCTGCTCGAATGCTGTTGCACGACCCCGGCTGTGACTCCCTGGCGGGGCCCTTGCACGGACTTCCTATCCGATCCGATCCTCCTCCTTCTGCTTATACTTATCGTTCCGTCCTCTTCCTCTTCCTGCTCCTCCTCCTCCTCATGTCCCTTCTCTTTCTTTTCCTTCTCTGCCCACATCATCGTCGTCATCCTTCTCCTCCTATATCATCCACCTTCTCATCCCCCTCTTCTTCCTCCTCCTCTCCGCCTTCTTCTGAATATTATTATTGTGGTCAGTCTTACTAGTAGAACTAATATTACACCGCCGCGACAATAGTCAGGCCAATTTGTCTTGCCATGGCGAATGAAGGCGAAAGCGTCGCAAAACTTGCGATGCCCCCTCTTCCCCCGTAGACTCCTACACCAACGCAACAAAGCGCCGCGGTGGCGCAGCCGCGGCAGAAGAAACAATTTCTTCCGATGATACTGATGAGAAGTTACTGTTAATACCAGGGGATTGATTATTCCGCCATTTTTTTGACGCATGGAAAATGCTTCCGCGCCGGCGCAAGGGAACTTCACCAGGAAAATCAAATGGGCCTAAACTTTTCGGCCCGACGGAGTATTATTGCTATGGCTAGGCTAGCATGCGTATGATCATTATTATTACTATTATCATCATAAGCAATACTAGTATTAGTATTCATATAAGTAATGGTATTCTTACGTGTCTCATTATTCCTACTATTACAACTAGTAGTATTAGTTCTAGTGCTTTTGTCATGAGTAGTCGTAGTATTACTGTTATTAACCTTCGTACGAGCATTACTATTCTCATCATTAGTCATAATTATTATTGTTATTCCTCCCCATCCTCCTCCTCCTCCTTATCCTCCTCCTCCCTCCACCGGTCCCTACCATCTCCTCCTCATCCTTCTTCTCCTCCTGCCCTCCGCCTTCCTGCAAACTGCCCGTTGCTCCCTCCTCCTCCGCGCCCCCCTCCTGCTGCAGCCTGCATGCTTTTGTCCTGCTCCTCAAACTTGCCGCCCACCAGAAACTTCTCCAGCCACATGAGGGCAACCGTGATGACGACTGGCGCAAGGAGCCAGAACATCAGGAATCCCCCGACCCCCCTTTCAGAGGTCAGTGCAGCTAAAACTCTGATCGCTTGCCCACTAGAACCTGGGCTTGCTTTCCGACAGGGTCTTCGGCAGAC
The DNA here is from genome assembly GCA_963575745.1 of Prorocentrum cordatum. Classification (NCBI taxonomy): domain Eukaryota; class Dinophyceae; order Prorocentrales; family Prorocentraceae; genus Prorocentrum; species Prorocentrum cordatum. Next base: position 46,793 of record CAUYUJ010001013.1, read on the forward strand.
GCGGGGCCAGTCTTTCGTGAGCAGCCTCGAACCTTGCGCGCTGGGATGTTGAACGCGGGTCAGCTTCCTGGATGTTGCTACGCAGAGGAGCGATGAGACGAGCAATAGGAATCAAATCACGATACAGATGCAGTGTCTGTCTCCTCCCTCCCTCTGACCCTCTGATTATCTTTCCCCTTCCACGGAGGGGTGAGCGGGGGAAACGACGTGGACCCGTGAAGTTGCCATCCTCTCTTGGCCATCGAGGAAGGGGGGGCTCCAGGCGATGAGCGCGGATGGGCGCGAGAAATCGAACCCCTCCACCTGGCCCCATTTTCCTCCCGCCGGACGGACAATATCAAAATACGAAGGAGGAGGAGGAGGAGAAGGAGGAGGATGAGGAAGAGGAGGAGGGGCAGGAGGAGAAGGAGGAGGAGGACCAGTGTAAACCCAAGAGTCATCAACGATGTTGGAGTAAACCCTCCCTCCAAGCTCCCTCTTCATAGGCACCTACAACGGTTCATTTCCATTGATGGAACTGCCTCGTTGGAAGACACCCGTTTGAAGACCCTGAAGCATGCCGAAACAATGTTCTCGGGATTCCAACGCCACGGATCAACCTGACGGTTGCGCCTTGACGATCATGAATCGTGCCAGAATGCCATTCCTAGGACTTCAACACAGAGCACCAACGTAACTGTTGCACCCGCATAATCCTGAGTCCGTCCCAAACACCATGTCTGGTACGCTGATGATGGGGATCCATGCAACCCTTGGAATTTTTGAGAAAGAATGTGCGCCGCGCTAAGGCGAGAACCACATGTTGAAAACCACTCGCGCTCAAGACGTGAAACTCTTGCAAATGTTTAGAACGAATGTTCGCCGCGCTGAGGCGAGAGCCACATCTTGAAAACCACTCGCCCTCAAGACGTGAAATTCTGGCATTGAACAAACGAATGTGCGTCGCGCTAATGCGAGAGCCACATAAAAAAAATCACCTGCCCTCAAGACGTGAAACTGTTGCACATTGTTTAAACGAATGTGCGCCGCGCTAGGGCGGGACCCACATTTTGAAAACGGCGCGCCCTCAATCAGCGAAACTCTTGCAGATATTTCAAACGAATGTGCGCCGCGCTAAGGCGAGAGCCACATTTTGAAAACCACCCGCACTCCATCTGTGAAACTGCTGCCACTGTTTTATGCTTCAGAATCATAAACGGTGAGGGTCTCTGGCGAAACGCCCGGCCCGCCCTGAAAACTGGCCTCGGGGTGCGACAGGGAGAAGTTATTCATGAGGAAAAAGAATGGAGGAGGAGGAGGAGGAGGAGGAGGATGGGGAGAGGAGAAGGAGGAGGAGAGGGAGGAGGGGGAGGAGTAGGAGGAGGAGGAGGAAAAGGAGGAGGAGGAGGAAGTCTGGAGATGGCGGGCGCCCTGGAATCCGCAGCCAATCTGCAGCAGCAGGAGCAGACTGCCAGATGCAGGGTGCAACAAGGCGGAATCCAACTCGCCCAAGCCTGCCATGGCATCCCTGACGGGACCAGACAATCAAGTCAGGTAGACCACACTCGCCTGACGGACAGACGAGGCGGGCACTAGAGACAAGACAAACAGCAGATGAGGCAAATAAGACAGACCAGGCAGACAGCTAAACCAGACCGAAGATACCAAACAGACAGAAAGACAGATCACACAAGGAAAACACCAATCGGGCAGACCAGAACGACCGGACGACCCGAAATCCGATCCGATTTAAGGGAAACTCCTGTGTATCGGTTGACTGTCCAGCCTTGTTCCCGCGTAGCGGTGTGTATCTGAACATGGCGCTGACAAGCCAAGCACAGCTGTCTTCGATCGACACGTTCGCTGTAAACAGGATGCAGTAACCTATACTCACTAACATGTACACGCTCACGAGGGTAGCCCCGAGAGAACGCGTGACTCGACCGCTGCTCTTCGACATTGCCATAAGCACGCGGGCCAGCCCTGCGACGAGCCAGGTGCTCGCAAACGCCACGAGCGCCGCTCTCACCAGATGGCGCCACGACGCCCAGGGGAGCCCAGCCCGGCAGTAGGGGTTGGAGTCGTGGGGGGTGGCGCCGGAGGCGTAGAAGAGCGCAGAGGCCGCCAGGGAGCCGAAGACGGTGACGAGAAGCTTGGACATCCTCTTCCGCATCGGGTTCCTTTTGCTCGGCAGCGCGAGCTTCAAGACAGGATGAGTCACCCAAAAGTACATCTCGAACTGCGTATACCTTCTCACGCCCTGCTCGTCGGTGAGGCCCCACTTGCGAGCGAGCGTGGCCTCCGCCGTCCGCCACTCGTTCGGTCTGTTGTGGCCGCTGCTGGACTTTTCAACGTACCGCCGCTGGCCAGTGCTCCGCATGGTCCACAGCTTGGAGGCGGCCAGCCTTCGGGTAACACCCAGGAACTCTTCATCTTCGAAGTCCTCGGGGTCGATGTACTCTTTTAGGACTTTTGCCAGGAAGATTGCCCAGGTCTCTGGCAAGAAGAGATGCTCGCATCTGCACGTTATGCAACCCTTTACAGTCTTTAGGATGTGGCCCATGTGGCTATCGAAATCGTCGCTCAGCTGGTTGTTCAACGTCGCAATCTTCTCATTCTTACTGTGAGCTCGGACGGCCTTGACGACCAGAGTCGCGTGCAGGATAATCAAGATCCAGAGCATGATAGCGGCGGGTTCGAACCACCAAGTGCCCTTCAAGACATTGCCGAAGCCCTCCGCGGAGATGACGTTCGTATTCGGACAGAGGATGTCGACGAATATGCTGAAGCTGAACGAACCGTGCACCGCCGTAAAGGAGGATAAGTGTGTCGTCTCGCACCAAATGCCGTCGTCACTCTCGTTCACTACCCGGACGCCCTCGCTGGACCACCTAGCCGGGCTCGCAGTCATATCGAAATACATGCACCTCCGGACCCCGCGCCGCTCATCCGTTGCGTTGAACTCGAGCGGGGCGCTGAGAAAGAACCGGATGGGTTCGACCAGACCGTCAACCTCCTGCGTCACCCCACAGGCACGGATATTCATCGACTGCACAGCGTCCGACTCGACCCTCCACGTTTCGTCATAGATGCCCGCGGGATCCGCGTCGCCTGCAACCGTCGCCACGTCGTTCTGTTCGCTAGTGGTCATGTTGCCGTAGACATGAGTCCCCGCCCAGGCAAACGGGTTCCTAAGCCACCTGGTGTGCTGGAGGCCGAACACATCCGTGTTGCAGCTCGCAGAGAGCCTACGAGCCTCTTCCGACAGGTCGAAGCCGCTAGGGAAATCGAACCCGCCTACGGTGAGTCCGTCCGCCATGGCATCGGCGGTTGCTTTCGCTGACGTCAGTGTTATTCCACCAAAGCTGATGGTGACAGGCTCTTCACCCACCTGCATGGTATCTGTCACAGCGTCGCCGATCCGGTCGATAGACTCTACCAGAGATTCCATGAGCTCCTGCTGCAGCGCCGCGTCCGCGTCCTGGCCCGAACTGTCCGCAGTAGGGTCCGAAGTGCCGTTCGCGAGCAGGTTGGCGACGGAGCCCACCAGAGCCGATGCATCCCCGAGGGAGATGCCGCCCTCGAGCGACAAAGCCGCGATGGCAACGGCGGAGATGAGGCTGCTGGCCTGCAGCGCGACGCTGGCGTCGATCAGCGTCGTCGCCTTCGCAGCCTCGACCTGGCCGCTCATCGCGGTGCTGAGCACGATGTCGATGATGGACACCGTGCTGGAGAGCTCCTCGGGCGTCATCTCACCAGCAGCAGGCATGCTGCTGTTCACCACGTTGAACAACTCGGTCGCCATCTGGGTCGGGCTATACGACGCATCGGCCTCACATAGAGTATTGTATCCTCCTCACTCCCTCTTCCTTGTACGCAACCCCTGTTTTGCTGCAGCCCCAGACGTGCCGCAGGTCGGGCCAGGCGTTTCGCCTGAGACCACCCCACCACTCATGATCCTGAAGCTTGAAATTCGTAAGAGCTCCAAAGATGGAGAGCAGGCCGTTTCTTTGGAAGGAGCTCTCACATTCGCGATACGCTCCTTTTTGAACATGTTTGATAACTCCATTATCGAGGCCGGTTATTTTTCAAACTGTGGTTCCTCGCCGTTGCGCCGCGCAAGCTCGTCTTAAACGCTTGCAGCCGCTTCCAGGGTCCGTGAGGTTGAAGTCCCAGGAACGGTGTTCTGGCACGATATCGGATTGTCTAGGCGCAACTGTCACGTTGATTCGCGGCGTTCAGGGCCCAGGAATCGTGATTTAGCATTAGCACGATCGAATCTTCTCAAATAAATTCAGGAATCGGGGGTCCTCGAGCCCAGCCAAATATACAACTAGTGCAAAACTGTTGTTTTATTATTGTGTCCTGGCGAAACATCTCCCCTTTGTGGAGTCCAGGGGGATGAAGTTCTTCCTTATCTGAATTATTCGGGCGATTCTCCTTCAATGGCCCAAACCCTGCAATGAAAACACGTTCTTGCAGAGACATGTGAAGAAGGGAATTGGAGGGAAGGCTTATTGCAACATCGCTGATGCGCCTTGGGTTTGTACTGGCCCCATGTCCTTCTCCCCCTCCTGCTCCTGCCCATGGTCATCCCGCTGTTCCCACCCTTGCTCGGGGTTGGCGCGAGCTTATCCAGCGTGCAAATGCCGTATAAGCGGGGGGGCTCAGCGCGCCTCTCCGCAGGCCAGGCACGGAAGCGGGAGGGTTCGCAGTGGACGCACCAGGTCCTGATTCGAGCTGTGGGCGGGCCTCCTCCTCCTTCTGATTATTATTACTACTATTCTTCTCTCCTCCTTCTCATCATCATCATCATCATCATCATCATCATCATCATCATCATCATCATCAGCATCATCATCATCATCAGCATCGTCACCATCTGCATCATACTCATCATACTCATTATCATCATCAACATCATCAGCAGCATCATGATCAATATGATCCTCATCCCCATCATCATCATCATCATCAGCATCAGCATCAGCATCTGCATCATCATCATCATCACCACCACCACGACCACCACCACCACCGCCGCCACCACCACCACCATCATCATCATCATCGTCATCATCATCAGCATCATCATCATCAGCATCATCAGCATCATCAGCATCGTCATGATCATCTGCATCATCATCATTATCATCATCGTCATCATCATCAGCATCATCATCATCAGCAGCATCATCATCATCATCATCATCATCATCATCATCAGCATCAGCATCAGCATCATCACCATCACCAGGATCATCATCATCATCATCATCATCATCATCATCATCATCATATCACTCCTCTTTATTCTTTTCTAACCCATCCAATCAGAGAGACCAGCGAAGAACATTTAATTCCTGCACACTTACCGAGTGTCACCGAGAAACGGCGACGTGACTCGCCCCACACAAACCCACCCCAACCAAAAAACGGCGAGCATAACGCGAATGTTCAGTGAACCTATTCGAACAAAACCGCGACGACGACGCGCCAAAACACTGACTGGGACGCATGCGAACCCTGCCACAAGGGCCTTCGGCGAAACTCTCTGGATCTCCCTATGAAGCCACGCGCCGTGTGATGAGTGTGCCACAAATGGACTTGGGACGCATGTGAGCCCTGCTATTGAGGCTTTCGGTAGAGCTCCCTATGAAGCCACGAACCGATTGATGTGTGTGTGTGCGCGTGCCCAAATTTACCAGGGGACAAATCTGAACCCTGACACTGGGGCCTTCGGTGGCGCCCCCCATGAGGCCACGCGCCCCAAGGAGGTCCGCGAGCACGCCGCGGTCCGCATCGCGCGTCCCAAGGAACGCCGAGGAACCCCGGAGAAAAACGGCGACGAGAGATCCTGCGAAGACTTAGTGCACTCCCCGAGAAAACGGGAAACTGCGACGCTAAACCTCGGGGGGCTACCCACTGGAATCTCCGTTGAGGGCGGTGATATCATCATCATCATCATCATCATCATCATCATCATCATCATCATCATCATCATCATCATCATCATCATCATCATCATCATCATCATCATCATCATCATCATCATCATCATCATCATCATCATCATCATCATCATCCATCATCATCATCATCATCATCCATCATCATCACTTCTTCTACCTCCTCCTCTCCTCCTCCTCCCCTCCGCCTCCTCTTCTTCTTCCTCCCCCTCCTCCTCCTCGTTCTCCTCCTCCTCCTCCTTTCTTCCTCCTTCTCCTCCCACTCCTCCTCCTCCTCCCTCCTCCTCCCCTCCTCCTCCTCCTCCTCCTCCTCCTCCACCCCCTCCTCCTCCTCCTCCCACTCCTCCTCCTCCTCCTCCTCCTCTCCTCCTCCTCCTCCTCCTCCTCATCCCTGCTCCTCCTCCTCCTCCTTCTCCTCCTCATCATCCTCATCCTCCTCATCCTCACCTCCTCCTCCTCCTCCCTCCTCGTCCTCATCCACCTCATCCTCATCTCATCTCATCCTCATCCTCATCCTCATCCTCATCCTCATCCTCATCCTCATCCTCATCCTCATCCTCATCCTCATCCTCATCCTCATCCTCATCCTCATCCTCATCCTCCTCATCCTCAATCCTCATCCTCATCCTCATCCTCATCCTCATCCCTCATCCTCATCCTCATCCTCATCCTCATCCTCATCCTCATCCTCATCCTCATCATCACATCAGCACCACCACCACCACCACCACCACCAAACCACCACCACCACCACCACCACCACCACCACCATCATCATCATCATCATCATCATCATCATCATCATCATCATCATCATCATCATCATCATCATCATCATCATCATCATCATCATCATCATCATCATCATCATCATCATCATCATCATCATCATCATCATCATCATCATCATCATCATCATCATCATCATCATCGTTCCCCTTCTTTTCTTCTCCTTTTTCTCCTCCTCCTCTTCCTCCTCCTCCTCCTCCTCATCCATGGTTCCTGCTCCAGCTGGCTGCCCTCAACAAGAAGGGTCTGATCCCATATCGGGATGAAACGCCGCTGCGGCCGCTGCCTGATCCGGGGCTCCGCTGGGTGCCGTGGGGGGACCAGCTTGCGGAGGTGCTCTCGGGACCTGGCCAACAGCCCGGGTGACAACGCGCGCGCCTGCAGAGGTGTGGTGGCCGGATCACGGGCGCCAGGACAGCCGCGCTTGCCCAGTGCGCGGCCCGGTGCTTGGGGCGCCCGCCGAGTCTGGCGCAGGCCTCAGACATTGGCTCGGCGGCGTGTGCGTGGGGTTGCATGGGTTGCGCGACGCATGAAGCGTTGCGTGGGGGCCAGCCTGTTACCCCGGGGCGCTGAAGGACACCTTGGACCTGCAGGAGTTGCTTGACAAGGGCTGGCTTGCTTGCGGGCCTGACCACGAGGGCCTGGGCGCAGTGCGCGCGAGGGCATGCAGGCGGCGGTGGCGGCGGTGCGCTAGCGAGCTTGGCATGAGGGAGGGGTTCCCGCAGGAACTCCTTCCGCCCCCCAGTCGCGATGGCCCGAAGGCCCACGGGCGGAGGCGCACATGACGGGGGGTGCTGCGGCCTGCGGGCCGAGCTCGACCAAACAACATCACTCATGCACCCTCCTCCGCCTCCCCCTCCCCCGTCACCCATCCTCCTGGCCCTGGTCTTCCGCCCTCCTCCTGCCCCCTCCTCCTTCTCCTCTTCCTCGTCCTCTTTTTCCTCGTCTTCCTCCTGTCCTCCACCGTGGTCCTCTTCCGTCCTTGGCCATTTCCTCCTCCAAGTCCTCCTCCTCCTCCTCCTTTTCCTCCTCCTCCTCCTCCTCCGCCTCCTCCTCCTCCTCCTCTTCCCCTTCCTCTGCCTACACCCTTCCTAGGTGTTCCTCGTTCAATCATCCTCGTCCTTTTCCTCCTCTCCTCCTCCTCCTCCTCCTCCTTCTCCTCCTCCTCTTCCTCCTCTTCCTCCTCCTCCTCTTCCTCCTCCTCTTCCTCCACATGCCCCCCTTCCTCCTGCCATGCCTCACCGAAATATCAATACCCCCGACCAGTCTCCCTTCTCCTCCTCTTTCCTCTCTCTCCTCCTCCTCCTCCTCCTCCTCCTCCTCCCCCTCCTCCTCCTCCCTCCCTCCTCTCCCTCCTCCTCCTCCTCCTCCTCCTCCTCCTCCTCCTCCTCCTCCTCCCTCCTCCCCTTCTCAATCCTCCTCCTCTCAACCTCATCCTTCTCCTCCTCCTCCTACGACGACGACGACGATGACGACGACGACGACGACGACGACGACTACTACTATTTTTACTCCTACTACTACTCCTACTACTACTACTACTACTACTACTACTACTACTACTACTACTATACTACTACTACTACTACTACTACTACTATACTACTTATACTACTACTATACTACTACTACTACTACTACTACTACTACTAGTACTACTACTACTACTGCTACTACTACTACTACTACTACTACTACTACTACTACTACTACTACTACTACTACTACTACTACTACTACTACTACTACTACTACTACTACTACTACTACTACTACTACTACTACTACTACTACTACTACTACTACTACTACTACTACTACTACTACTACTACTACTACTACTACTACTACTACTACGACTACGACTACGACTACGACTACGACTACGACTACTACGACTACGACTACGACTACGACTACTACTACTACTACTACTACTACTACTACTACTACTACTACTACTACTACTACTACTACTACTACTACTACTACTACTACTACTACTACTACTACTACTACTACTACTACTACTACTACTACTACTACTACTACTACTACCTTGGGAGTAGGCGCAGAGCAGCAGCAGCAGCAGCAGCAGCACCCTGGGCGGCGAGGCTCGGCATCTCCTGGGACGCCAGGCCGCCGTCGCTCCGCTTCCCGTCGCCGCAGACGCGAGAGGCGTGAGGAGCGGCCGCGGTCGGGCTCTCGCGTGCGCTTCGCGGACGAGCCCGAGCCCGACCCCGACGGCCACGGCGTCTCGGACGCCGACGACGAGGTGCGCAGCCCAGCGCTCGGGATCCTGCCCGCGCTGCCGCAGGAGGCGAGGCAGCACCCCGCCTGGGTCGACCCGCCCAGCGACGAGCGCGCCCTGGCGGCGCACAGGAAGTCGCTCCGTCAGATCGCTGCTGCGACAGGGAAGCGACTTCAGGCTTCCATCGCCCTCGCAGTCTCCGAGGAGATCTTGACGGCCCAGAAGCTGGAGTACGGCGTCCAGCTATGCATGATTATCACGGCCCGTGCGCCTGGTGAGCGCTGCGACCGCCAGCGGGCCCACGTCGCCAAGGCCCTAGGGAAGCTCGAGCGCGCCCGCGAGGCGGTCGACAAGGCACAGGCGCGCCTGCAGGAGGCCGACGCGAAGTGCACGCAGCGCGAGAAGGAGCATAATCGGGCCAAGCTGCTGCTGGACCAGCTGGAGGCGACGCAGCCCCCTCCTGCAGCTGGCGGCGCCGCCGCGGACGTGGACATGGGCGCAGAGGGCACGCGGACGCCAGAAGCTGGCGGTGCTGCACCTCGGACGCCTCAGAGCACTCCCGTGCAGCTGGCGGCCATCGCGGAACTCCAGAGCGGCCAGGCGACGCTCACGGCCCAGCTCAGCAGCTTGACGGCCATGCTGACGACGCTGCAGACGGCGATGGCTGCGGCAAGAACCCCAGCGGCTGCCGCCGAGGTCCCCGTCCCACCTGAAGGCGGCGCCCCGCAGGTCAGGCCCCTCGCTGGCCAGCCGCAGCGCCTGGGCCGCCTGCCGACGGCGGAGGAGCTTGCAGCCGCCGCGCCTGCCGCCGCGGCCGCGGTAGCGAGCCCAGTGGACGGGGCAGCTGATCCTGCAGCTGCCGCTGGCCCCGCTCCGCCTGCGCCAGCTGCTGCTGACGGCGCACTTGCGGCGCCCGCAGGGACCGACGGCGAGGATCTCGCTGCCGCGCGCGCTCGCGCCGCCACGGCACGCCGTGCCAAGCGCGAGCAGGAGCGTGCGAGGCGCCCGCCAGGCCAGCCGCTGCTCGTGAATGCCATGGCCAGGCAGCAGCAGCTTGGCGGACATCGCGGCCGTGGCAGCATGCCGGCCCCAGCTGGACGCGCTGACATCGCGGCGGAGTTCGGCGACCACGAGACGGAGGCGGCGGCAAGGCGGACGCGGCACAGCCGCGATCGCAGTCCCCGCAGGCCCGACGGCTTCGAGATGGTTGGCGGCGCTGGTGCAGAATCGACGGGAGAGTCGACGCTGGGGTGATGCTTCAGGACAGGCGAGCTGCCGGGGGTGAGATGCCTGAGCCATCTCATAGCTCGCCTGTGGCTGCCAGCGCAGCCGATGTCGCGTCAGAGCCCCTCGATCGGATGGAGTCCGATCCGTCTCTCCCCCCTCGCTCCAGGCCGCCTTGCCACATTCCCGATTGTGAATCGATCGTAAGAGGCCTGCGTCAGCCTTGGCCCTGCGCCCACACTCTCACGCCAGTTTTCTACGGACCCCAGCAGTTGCCCGACACTTGCTTCTTCTCCCCTTACCTTCATAGTCGCGCACGTTCCTTTTTTGAATCCCACGGAGGTGCCCTTCCCCCCCCCGAGGAGGAGGTCATCAGGTATGAGGTGCATACGGACGGCTCTGGTGGATCTCGGGCGCAAGTACTGGGTGGACCACCGTCATGGGCTTGGTGTATGTGCTCAGTTACTGGCACACAACAGTATACATGTGAAGGTTATCTATGTGGTGTTGACCCCTCTCTCCTCGATCTGCCAAGTGCTTCAGGTGCTGCTGCATTTCAAGCTGCCCTATGGCTAGTGCTATGGATGTTGCAGGCTCCTAGCAGATTCAGGTCCAGGCCCCTGGCAATTTTCACCGACAACATCCTTGTAGTCAGGTCGGCCGAAGGAGGAACGCACTACTCATCTTGTGGGGACTATCCTGGGATGTTCGATGGGGCGCTGAAGCTCCTCCGCTGTTTTACCACGGTGCGTTGGAAACACGTCTTTGGACACAATGCCGACCCTCGGAATGAGCTTGCAGATACCATTGCACGATTAGCCTACATGGGCTTGGCTCCGACTGCGCCCGACGACTTTCAACCGTGGTCTGCGCTAGGCGCCGCCGCCGCTGCTGCTGTGCCCTGGCTGTGGATGTCAGTTATCTCCAACGCCAGCGACGGTCATGGGGTGTACCCGAAAGTTGGCATGAGTGAAACGCCCATCATACGTCCACCTCTCCTCGATCCCCGTCGTGCTTTCTCGCCGCATGCAGGACTCAGCTCGGAAAGTGAAGACGCGGTCCGTTCGCCTTCCCGTTCAGGTCTTGATGCCTTTGTCAGGTTTGCTGTGGCCAAGGTTCTTACAGTACGGCCCAGGAGGAAGGCTGCACGGAAGGGAGGCAGGATGCGGATACGATGTCGGTACCAGGACGCTGCAGGATTAGATACCCCTGGGCGCATGCTGTCTCCGGCGTACTTGTTTGATGCTCGTCAGTTTCTCTTTATCGGCACGCTCGAGACTAGGATACGTCGCAATGGATGGACACCTGCCGCTCAGTATCTTGTGCTCACCGCCGCTGCCGAACAGAAGGGTGCAGGTGGGGTAGCTCTGTGGGTGCACACAGGTATTCAGTACGTGCGTGGGTGTACGCTCTCTCGCCGCCATCTTCGTGTTCTCAGCTTTGCTTCTCACCATCTTCTCGTTGCTGTGCGTGCACCACATTTGTGTGTCGATATCTTGGTCGGGCATGCTCCGCACTCCAGACGTGATAGCGTCGAGGTTGAAGAGTGGTGGGTCAGTATCGAACGCATCCTGCGCCAGCGCTCGCATCCCGCGCCTCTGTACTGACTGTTGGATGCTAATGCTACTCTGGGCTCTCGGGTCTCGGATCATGTTGGCGACGTCGCCGCCGAAAATGAGAACCACACTGGGGCACGTTTCCATCAGTTTCTGCAAACCTCGGGACAGGTTGCCCAATCCACGATGTTGCCTTCGGCCTCTGGGGTACATGGTACCTGGCTTCCCCCTGGGGCTCAAGGGACTGACCCACGGCATCGCATCGATTACATCGCTGTGCCATGCGGACAGCTGTCGTGCGTTACACGACAGTCAGTGGAAGTGGATATTGATCTCTCTCTGCGTAGTGATGATCATTTTGTGGTGTCGGCAGATGTGCATGTGTACCCATCTCTGCCATAACAGCATGCACACACGTGGTCCCGTTTACGAGTGGACGAAGCGAAGTACAATGATCCAGAGTGTTGTGCCGCATTCGTTCGTGAGCTTGAGTCAGTGCCTCAGCCCGCCTACCAAACCCACCCGGACGACCATGCCGATCACTTGAGCCAGCACATCTTGCATGCGGCCCAGGTTGCCTTCCCGCCCAGTACTTCGGAGAGTGGCCGGCAGGCCAAACACGGTTGGATATCCAAGGGGGCCCTGGACCTCATGGACCTTAGAACTCAAGGACGTGCGGCCCTACGGGCCCTGCGGTCACAACTGTCCCGCCTACTGCTCACGTGCGTGTTCACCGCTTGGGCCACCGACGGTGCTGAGAGTGGCACTTGGTTATGCCATCGTACTTTGTCTTGGCGCCATTCATGGCGCGAGAGCCCGTCCCACTACCCACTACTGTGTGTATGCCGCACCATCGCGAAGGCTACTGACACAGTCATGGACTGCGCTGCCCCGTGTACCCTGCCACTTCGCAGTCCGACAAACAAGTATACCTACCCACCCTTCAACCAGGACCATTTAGTGGGCCTCAGATACTTAGCCAGCCTACCTACCGCCGCTGAACTACTATTCCCACCGTCAGGACACTGTTTTCACCTGGGAACCACACTGGAGCTTTGCCAGGGGTGGATGGGGTTTTACTGGGCCATCAGCTACATATTTTTGCGTGCCGCCACGTACGTAATTCAACAATCCACGGGACTCGATTCTGCCTGGCATTGTGCGGCCATTGCCAAGGGAGTCAAAAGCGCCTGGGACCGACGGCAGTTTGCCGAGGCTTATTCGGCTTTGCGACGTATTGGGGCAGGGTCCAAAAGGCGCAAGATCGATCGTGCCCTCCCGGCCCTACGCGACATCACGGGACAGCCTCTTGTGTCGGAGCGAGCAGTTGCCCAGCGCTGGCAACAACACTTTGCCAGCCTCGAGCTCGGGGCCACCTTCTCTATGGCTGATATCCCCCACATAGCAGGGCATTTCGGACGTGCACCGTATGACGGCATGCCGATCGATACGCCAGTCTCGCTTGCCACAATCCCGACTCTTTCCGACTTTCAATGGTCTTGCCGACAGGCCCGTCGTTCGGCCCCAGGTTGTGACGGGGTCCCAGGAGACCTTGTGCGAGCGTGCCCTGCTGCCGTCGCTACATACTACTACCCACTCCAACTTAAGTTCTCCCTTACACTAGTGGAGCCTATCCAGTGGAAGGGTGGATTTTACAGGGATCTCATCAAGTCTGGTCAAGCGGACCCGACACAACGCCTCAGCTCCAGGTCTATTCTTGTCTCGTCCCAGATAGGAAAGGCGTCTCGGAGGTGTATACGGAAACAGCTACTTCCCTTCTTGGCCCAGGAGGCAGGCGAAACCCAGTTCGGGGGCCTCCCAGGCCGCGGCACCGCCCACGCATCCCTCATACTACGTACTGCACAGGCTCTAGCCCGACGGCAGAACATGAGTTTGGGAGCCCTGTTTCTGGACGTGGTACAAGCGCTTTATCGGGCCATTCGCGAGCTCGTTATACGTGCCTGCCACGAGACCGAGCTCGATGACGATACAGTTGCGACGTTGGTGCGAGCCGCCGGACTACCGCCCTCTGTGATGCCTCAGCTTGCCCAGAGACTCAGTGAGCGGCCCGCGGCCCTCAACAACTCGGATGTCGACCGACATGTGGTGGCCCAAGTCGGCCAATGCTACCAGGCCCCCTGGTTTGTCTGCGGAGGGTCCGATCAAGTCTCGTTCCCACAGAGATCCTTCTTTCCTGGGCAGCCCCTAGCTGATGTTCTATTTGAATTCCACATGGCCGACTGCATGAAGGACGTCCGCACCCAGCTTACCGATCAAGGATACGCCCACCTTCTCCCACCACCGACAGGCAGGTCGCTGGCAGCATTACTGCCTACTGACCCGACTGAACGACCCCAACCCACTCTATCACTACTCGATATTTCGTATGCCGATGATGGAACCGTCATCCTAATCATGCCTGCGAGCCAGCTGCATGATGGACTCAGCCGGGTTCTTGTATGTGTTTCCGAGGCGTTTGCCACCCGAGGACACAAACTCAACCTGGGGCCATCCAAAACGGCGGCTTTGATTTCGTGGCGCGGGCCCGGACTTAAAAAAGGCTAGGCATGCCGCGTGGCATGAATGTGGAGGATACATTGTTGACGTCTCGGAATTTCTGGGACGGATTCAAGCGCCCATTGTACACAACTAGATCCATCTGGGCTCGGTGTTCGATGCGGGAGGTGTCATGACTCCAGAAATCCGTTATCGGTCGTCGTCATCGGTCGCCTGTCTACAAGTGCTACGACGACGGGTGTTTGCCACCGATGGCTTGGATGTGAGAGAGCGCCTTATTCTTGCAGACAGTCTCGTCATGGCCAGTCGACTGTACAATGCAGGGGCTTGGCCCGCCCTCACTCGTGCCGAAGCCCATCTCATACACGTTGAGGTCATGAAGGTGTATCGAGCAGCCGCCCGTGTCAGCTATCGCGAGGACATTTCGCAGGTCTCAGATCAGTTGGTACTGGCACGTTTGTGACGACCCTCTCCAGTCATGATCCTACGGGCCGCCAGACTTCGGCTGCTTGGGTCCTTGGTCCACACAGGTCCTTCGGTCGCTTTCGGGCTTGTCGCGGCCGAGTGGCACGCCGCCGCCGATACGAACACCCAAAATCGGACAATCCTGGGGCTTTGGTATGAGGATCTCGGTTGGCTACAACAGGCGCTCCCCACCCTGGGTGAGTTACCCCACCCAGCCGACGACTTTGCCGCATGGGAGTCTCGTATTCGATGCAGTCAGCCAGCATGGAAGCGCCTTATTCAGGCTGGGTTACATGCACACGCACAGTATGCAGCACGTGTGACGTTGGCGCAGCATGTCGAACGCCAGTTCTTTGCCGTTGTGAAGCCCGTCGGAGTTCCCGACCGTATCTACACAAACGAGCGCGGGCTCATCGTGGATCCCCCACCCCCTGCCGCACATGCTATGCATACATGTCCGTGGTGCAGCACACAGTACTCACGCCATCGAGCCCTTCGGACACATATTGCGCGCGCACACCGCCATCTGTCAACACTCGCAAAGGGCTACGCACGCCCCGGCGGCACATGCACTACGTGCCTCACTACGTTCTACGCTCGGGCTCACCTAGTGGACCATTTAGCATTGGGGCCACCACGGTGTTTACTTGTGTGTTTGCTACAGACCAACAACCCAGCCCATCACCTGCAGCCACAACCCATCCCCAAGCAGCCACCGGGCACTACTGCCCAAGTACGTATACCCGTCGGCACGTGGTCGCGCCCACTACCAAGGCGTCCGGCCCACTAACCGAGGAGGCCACCAACCACCTCCACCTCTCACACCAGGACGCACGCATGGCCCTACTGGAGGCTGACCCCTATCTCACTGACGACGCCCGAGCAGCTTTCCTACCACCACCAGCACCTCTGCCAGGACTAGATGACGTGGATGTCGAGCCCTACCCACCTGTCCAGACAGAACGCTACCCCACCCGCATGTTCCTACCCGACCAGTATACAGGCCTGGCGGCACAGGCATTACCTGTTGCCATCAAGCGGGCCGAGTATTGCCCTCAACTTGTTTTGTGGGCGCCGGCGTCCAGAGGATATTCAGGCATGTTTAGAGTGGACGCACTACGACGTTGATTTTACGGTCACGGTCCTGTCCATAGACATTGCTATCGACCCCGTCCTTGGGAATATGATGCGGCCCCAGACCTTGGAGGTTTGGAAGGAACACATACGTGCGCGCAGGGTGGTCCTCTCTGGAGGTGGGCCTCCTTGCGAGACCTGGTCCGCCATCTGATGGGCTCGGGGCATGGGGCCCCCACCAATGCGGTCCCACGATGACTTCTGGGGTATGCTTGCCATTACACCGCGTCAAATGGAGCAGGTGCGTGTTGGCAACGAGCTTCTAGGAGCCATGATATAACTTTTCGCCGTTCACCTTGCCGTCGGCACTTGTTGTTGGATGGAGCGCCCAGTACCAGCGTCGTGGAGACAAGAGGCCGTGAGTTCATTCTTGTGCCCACCTTTGCGTGCGATCATGTCGTCCCCAGCGGCCTCTACAACCGATTTCGATCAGTGCGAACACGGTCAGTGTGCTCGTGCGCCTACACGAATTCTGGCCTTGAGGATGCGTACACTGCATGATCGCCTTCTGAAAGCGCCTGGCCGCGGACGTTGCTCACACGGTCGGAACGCCCACGAAGTGCTCTTGGGTTTCGACGGTCAGAAGGATGAATGGCGGACGGCCAAAAAGAAGACATACCCCCCCGCGCTTTGTCAGGTCTTGGCTCACGGCATCGTGGATGCGGTCGATCATATGCGCGCGACGAGCGACCCTCAGGCATGGCCTGAGGACCTGGAGGAGGAGGAAGGGACACTCCGTGGGGCACTAGAGGCATTTTATGTTGCTTGGGACCCGTATCTAGGCACGAACGAGGAGTGGGCCCCCGATGTCGTAGGAACTACGAGGCGACGCCTACGCGCCGATCCGCGTCTGCGTCACACGTCGCCCCTGCCTCTGCCCCCCCTCCTGCGCCCACTCCAGTCCTGCTCGCGGACGCACAACGTGACATGATTCAACGCAAACGCGCTGAGGCCAGAGATAGACGTAAGGCGCGCCTTGCCGCACGCATAGCTCCTTGGACGTTGCAGCCGAATTTCGGCAGCGGCATTTTTGGTTAGTAGAAGGTTGGGTGGAGGATCTGGATCAGGTTGGGTAGAGGATCAGGAGGGATCACGAAAGAGGGAGCGACCTGCCTTTTTCGCCCTCTTGCTCTCTCGCCGCCAGCCGCCCCTTCCCTTGCCGCCCCGCGCTTCATCAGTCATGAAGGTTATCTATGTGGTGTTGACCCCTCTATCCCAGATCTGCCAAGTGCTTCAGGTGCGGCTGAATTTCAAGCTGCCCTATGGCTAGTGCTATGGACGTTGCAGGCCCCTAGCAGTTTCAGGTCCAGGCCCCTGGAAGTTTCCACCGACAACATCCTTGTAGTCAGGTCGTCCGAAGGAGGAACGCACTACTCAGATAGACGTAAGGCGTGCCTTGCCGCACGCATAGCTCCTTGGACGATGCAGCCGAATTTCGGCAGCGGCATCTTTGGCTAAGTAGAAGGTTGGGTGGAGGTTCAGGATCCGGTTGGGTGGAGGATCTGGAGGGATCACGAGCGAGGGAGCGACCTGCCTTTTTCGCTCTCTTGCTCTCTCGCCGCCAGCCGCCCCTCCCCGTGCCGCCCCGCGCATCATGTGTACCCTCCCCACCTGCCTCTCGCCGCGCGGATTGATCAGTCAGTTTCGTTCCGACGTGCCTGGGCGTGGGTCAGGCCCAGGTGGCCCTGGCAAGCAAGCAGCCAGGGCCTGCGGGGCATGGACCCCCGCACACTTGTGTGCGGGGCGACTGCAGTCCTCCCCCTGTTGACCGAGTGCGCCCCCCCCCCCTGGCGCGGCCTCTCCAAGGCTGGCCGGCGGGGGGCAGCGCCGCATCGCCCCCCCCGCCCGCGAGGTACGGTGACTGGCTCGCCAGCCTGCCAGCGAGCCTCTCTCACTTGCCGCCGCTCTCTCGCATCCAGCATCTCTCGTTTGCATGCCCGCCCTCTCTCTTGCTAGCACGCTGCCTGCCTCTCTTTGAAGGGACGGTTCGCGAGGAGGTTTTCAGAAGGGTAGCTGGGCGGGATTGTTCACTTCAACGCGCGCGCTCTCTCGCGCCCACGACAGCGCCACTTTGGCAGCTCATTGCATTGTGTATTCGTGGATCGGACGAGAGTGCACCCTGCTGCGATGGTGTCGTCGCTGCTGCCAGTCAGTTGTGATTGGGAAGGTGTCCTCTCTTGGGCTGGGGTCCAGCGACGCAAAGCCTGCAGGACCGCCTTCCTTTGTGCAGCCTGCCGCCCCGCTCGTCCTAGCGCAGACCACGATTTTCAGTCGCTGCCGAGCGGGCCTGTGCGCCCGCCGTCCTGCCGCGCGGGTTGAGCCCCGCGGCTGTCAGCTGATGATTCGATTCCGCGTGTCTCAGACCGCGGCGCGTCTCGTCTGATATGGGTCGGATTGGTAGGTGGGATAGTATGGGGTGTGGGAATGGTGTACTGGTACTGTATACTGCAATCCCTAGGTACCCGTGCGATCTCGCTATTTCAGTTGCATCGCTAGCCGCAGCGCAACCGTAACTCAACAGGCTAGTTGCCTCAACGAGCAGGCAATCCAAAATCCCCCAGTCGCGATGGCCCGAAGGCCCGCGGGCGGAGGCGCACATGACGGGGGGTGCTGCGGCCTGCGGGCCGGGCTCGACCAAACAACATCACTCATGCACCCTCCTCCGCCTCCTCCTCCCCCGTCACCCATCCTCCTGGCCCTGGTCTTCCGCCCTCCTCCTGCCCCCTCCTCCTTCTCCTCCTCTTCCTCGTCTTCTTTTTCATCGCCTTCCTCCTGTCCTCCACCGTGGTCCTCTTCCGTCCTTGGCCATTTCCTCCTCCAAGTCCTCCTCCTCCTCCTTTTCCTCCTCCTCCTCCTCCTCCTCCTCCTCCGCCTCCTCCTCCTCTTCCCCTTCCTCTGCCTACACCCTTCCTAGGTGCTCCTCGTTCAATCATCCTCGTCCTTCTCCTCCTCCTCCTCCTCTTTCTCCTCCTCCTCTTCCTTATCTTCCTCCTCCTCTTCCTCCTCCTCTTCCTCCACATACCCCCTTCCTCCTGCCATGCTTCACCGAAATATCAATACCCCCGACCAGTCTCCCCTTCTCCTCCTCTTCCTCCTCTTCCTCCTCCTCCTCCTCCTCCTCCTCCTCCCCCTCCTCCTCCTCCTCCTCATCCTCCTCCCCCTTCTCAATCCTCCTCCTCCTCAACCTCCTCCTCCTCCTCCTCCTCCTACGACGACGATGACGACGACGACGACTACTACTACAAAGATTACTCCTACTACTAGTTCTACCACTACTGCTACTACTACTACTACTACTACTACTACTACTACTATTACTACTACTACTACTACCACCACCACCACTACTACTACTACTACTACTACTACTACTACTACTACTACTATTACTACTACTACTACTACTACTACTACTACTACTACTGCTACTACTACTACTACTATACTACTTATACTACTACTACTACTAGTACTACTACTACTAACTACTACTACTACGACTACTACTACTACTACTACTACTCACTACTACTACGACTACTACGGACGACTACGCTACGATCTACGGATAACGACTACGAATACTACACTACTTACTACTGCCTATACTACTTACTACTACTCCTACTACTACTATTACTACGGACTGACTACGACTTACGACGACGAACGACTACTAATACTACTACTACTACTACTACTACTACTATTACTACTACTACTTCACTGCGACTACTACTACGAACTACGACTACGACTACGACTACTACCTACTACTACTACTACTACTTACTACTTATATTACTACTACTACTACTACTACGACTACTACTACTACTACGACGACTACCACGACTACGACTACTATTACTACTACTTACTACGACTTACTACTACTTACTACTACTACTACTACTACTACTACTACTACTACTACTACTACTACTACTACTACTACTACTACTACCGGCGGTCTCGTGCACCACATCACCACGGCCCACCCACTTTGGGAAGGGCGTCCTTGTGGCTGCCTCACTGCCAGTATGTAGCGGGCACCTCTTCTGGGTGAAAGGGCGGGTCTGACGTGCATGCAGCGTCAGGCGCTTGTCCGAGGGAAGCTGGTCCCTACGGCCCAAAGCGAAGCGCCAGCGGCGGTGCAGCAGCACACGGGGCGACCCCAGTACCGCCATCCAGGCCAACTAGCGCAAGAAGACGCGAGAAGAGGCCAGGATGGCAAGCCAAGGGCGGGTCTGACGTGCACTACTACTACTACTACTACTACTACTACTACTACTACTACTACTCCTACTCCTACTCCTACTCCTACTCCTACTCCTACTCCTACTCCTACTCCTACTCTTACTACTACTACTACTACTACTACTACTACTACTACTACTACTATTACTACCACTACCACTACTAGCACTACTACTACAACT
>CAUYUJ010001013.1:69718-106499 GCA_963575745.1 Prorocentrum cordatum
TCCCCCTGATCCTCCTCCTCCTGGTCCTTCTCCTCCTCCTGCTGCTCCACCCCTGCCCTTCCCTCCTGCCCCTCCTCTTCCCTTTCCCCCTTCTGCTCATCTTCATCCTCCCCCTCATCCTCCCGCACCTGCTCCTGCTCCTCCTCCTCCCTCCTGCTGCTCCTCCTCCTGATCCGCCTCCTCCTCCTCCTCCTACTCTTTCTCCCCCTCTTCCTCTTCCTCCTCCTCCTCCTTTCCCTCCTCCTTTCCGACTCCTCTGACGACGGCGACGACCACTAGGAGGAGGAGGAGCAGGAGGAGGAGGAGGAGGAGGAGGAGGACCAGTGTAAACCCAAGAGTAATCAACGATGTTGGCATAAACCCTCTCTCCAAGCTCCCTCTTCACAGACCCCTACAAGGGTTCATTTCCACCCTGAAGCATGCCAAAACAACATTCTCGGAAGTCCAACGCCACATATCAACCTGAATGTTGCGTCTTGACGATCCTGAATCGTGCCAGAACGCCATTCCTGGGACTTCAAAACCGCGAACCAATGTAACTGCTGCACCCTCATAATCCGGAATCCTTCCAAAATGTCATTTCTGGTGCGCTGACCAGGGGAACCCGTGAAACTCTTGTATTTGTTGAAAAAGAATGTGTGCGGCGCTAAAGCGACAACCACATGTTGAAAAGAGCCGCCCTCAATCCGTGAAGCTCTTGCAACTATTTAAAACAAGTGTGCGCGGCGCCAAGTCGAGAGCCACATTTTGAAAACAACCCGACCTCAATCCGTGAAGCTCTTGACTTGTTCTTTTAACGAATTTGCGCGGCGCCAAGGCGAGGGCCACATGTTGAAAACCACCCGCCCTCAATCCGTGAAACTCTTGCAAATATTTAAACTGCATGTGCGCGGCGCTAAAGCGAGAGCCATATGTTGAAAACGACCCGCCCTCAATCCGTGAAGCTCTAGCAAATTGTTGAAGCGAATGGACGCGGAACTAAGGCGAGAACCACATGTTGAAAACCACCCGCCCTCAATCTGTGAAACTCTTGCAAATGTTTAAGCTTCAGGGTCATAAGCGGTGAGGCAGTCTCAGGCGAAATGCCAGGCCCGCCCTTTCGACTGGCCTCGGATAGGGAGAAGCTATTCATAAGGAAAAGGAATGGAGGAGGAGAATGAGAAGGAGAAGGAAGAAGAGGAGGAGGAGGAGGAGGAGGAGGAGGGCAGGAGGAGGGGGAGGAGACTCGATGATCACGGCTTTAGACGTGTATTTGCCTTCCTGCCCTCCGTAAACATCGGGGGGGCTCTGGTGGCCTCCCTGGGTACATGCGGGGACCTCCTCCGTCGGCCAGAAGTTCAAGGAAAGCAGGAGAGAAACGCGGAACGGCTGGTCGTAGTTTAATGGCCAACGGGGGCACTGAGTAGCGGTGATTGTCCGATGAGTTCGGAGGTGGAGGTACCCACTCTTCCTCCTGCTCCTCCTCCCTTCTCCGTTGTTCCTTCCTCAACCCTTTTCCTGCTCCTCCATCTTCCCTCTCTGCTCGTCCTCCCCCCACGCCCTCCTCCCCCTCCTCACTCATCCCCGTCTTCCCTCATACTTCTTACCTCCTCACAACACCTGACTCTATTCCTTCTCCTCCTCATCCTCCTCCCCCTCGCCATCATCATACTTATGATATCATCCATCCCTCCTCTCTCCAACCACGCATGCATAACCGTATACATTTGATCAGCAGTTCCACTCACATCAACATTACCATCATCACCACTGACATCGTCATCACCATCGGGTCACTCATTACCTCCGTTATCATTATCACCACCACCACCACCATCATCGCCACCCTCACCATCACCATCGCCACCACCATCACCATCATCATCAGCATCAGCAGCATCATCTTCAACATCAGTGACATATTCTTAATCATAATCAGCATCAGCATCATGATCATCATCACCATCACCATCATCATCATCATCATCATCATCATCGTCATCATCATCATCATCATCATCATCATCATCATCACCATCACCATCACCATCACCATGACAATCATTGTCATCACCATCACCATCACAATCATCATCACCATCGCAAACAACACCACCATGACAATCATCATAATCGACGTCATCATCGTCATCATAATCGGCACGGCATAGTCATCGCCTCCGTCATTCCCACCATTACCAGCATCGTCATCATCATCATCAGCAGCAGCACCAGCAGCAGCATCACACCATAATCATAACCTAAGTCACTATCATCAAGGCCATCATCACCATCAACATTAACATTAACATTAACATCATCATCATCATTATTATTATCATCATCATCATCATCATCATCATCATCATCATCATCACCGCCCCAAGGCCTCCAGGAGAACGTCATCCTCCGGGGGCACCGGCGGAAGGACGACCAAGGCCTCGGCGTCGATGGCCTCGGAGACGGACCCCAGTGCGTCCTCCAGGGCTCCGCCGACTATGCGCTTCTCACCCTAGAACGAAAACAAGGAGCGACAGGGAGGGAGAAGGCAGGAGCAGGAGGAGGAGGAGAAGGAGGAGGAGAAGGAGGAGGAAGAGGAAGAGGGACCACCACACTGGCGCCCCCCGCGCGCCGGGCCACCCGTGCAAAGGTCGGCCGCGGCACAGCCAAAGTCTTGCCACGGGAATCCCAAGTAGGGATGGTGAGGGCACAAAGACATGGAATCCTCAATGGCTAACCTTGGATACGGCCGGACCCAGGAAAGAAAAACGTCCTTCAAGAACAGACCCGCCGCCGGCCAAAACGCACAGAGCATCAAAGGGTACCCTCCCCAGGATGCACATCAGAACATAGGAAGAACACCAGGGTACCCTCCCCGAGCCGACCTCGCTCATATTCCTCGGTCCGACCGTAAGGGGAGGGAAGAGAGGGAGAGGGGGTGCCGGGGGTGCCGCTTCTGGGCTCCTTCTGGGCCCTGGCTCGCCTAGGAGCGCCCGAGGAAGCACCCCGGGCAGAGGGACCCACGGAGACTCTTCCGAGACCCGAGTGGTCCCGCCTCCCGGGCCACGCGGCTTCGCGCATCGCGCCCGTCGATGCGCGACCGCCCTGGCAACGGACCGCGACCCGCGAAGCGCGATTCTCTTCGCGACCCCGCGGGCGACCTGGTTCCTCCAGCGTTTTGGCCGCAGGGAGGGTGAGCGTATGCATTACAGTCAAGCTACCACCAGAAGGAGCACGAAATAGGGAACGAGACGCCTATTTGGCCCCAGACGCGCCTGGTTGCATGAGGAGCCCTAGAGGAACAACCACGGAAGGACTGAAGGAACAGCGGTCCCCCTTCCGACCCCGACACGTTCCTTGTTCCAGCGCCTGCGCTTCGTGCGCGCGCGGGGCGTCCAGCGCCGACCCAACAAACCCGCGCGGACCTCCGAAGGCTCGTTCCCAAAGCAGTGCTTGCAGTTTGGGGCCCTGAGTTCTTCTCGAAGGAACTGGGCCCGCCTGGCAGTCCGGCGGCTATGTTGCCGCCGTCGCCACCCCGTCGCCGCGTCGTCGCCGATCGTCGTCTGGGCCCGCCTGGCGATCTGGCGGTTATCTTGCCGTCGTCGCCACCCCGTCGCCGCCTCGCAGTCGCCCGTCGTCTGGGCCTGTCTGGCGGTCTGGCGGCTATGTTGCCGCCGTCGCCACCCCGTCGCCGCCTCGTCGCCGCCACATAGGCTGCTCCACATAAATTCTCTGCTCCCCAAAAATTCGATTCTACCCTCATCCCCCCCCCTCCCAAGACTTATCCGTTATCGGCTTCTCTTGTGGGTATCTATGATCCGGACCCCTCGTCCATCCTACATATGCACTCGTACCATCCCAGCCAGGTTTGTTTCGACACCCCCGTCATCAAGGAATACGATGCGCGCGGTCTCGTTTATCGAAAACCATCATTAAATATGATGAAATGCACAAGCGCGCGTCGTCGCGCGCGCATGCCGAGGCCCTTTCAACAACCAAGGTGTCGTAACGATTTCAAAACCGTCAGCCGCGAAGACATATAAAAATACATGGCTTTGCAACAATAGTTCCTCAAAACAAAAGATTGCGCCCGCACTCTTGCGAATTCTCAATAAAAAAACAAAACTGTTGTTCAACATTTCCATACAATGTTTCCAAGTTGGCCTCTCGCGCGCGCGTGTCAAAATCGTTTGAACGCCATTGCGCGAATGCTGCCACAAGAAGTCCTTACAACAAAACTGGACGAAGTGCGCACGCGCGCGTCGTCGCGCGCGCATGCCGAAATCCTGGGAAAAAAACCCTCGGTAAGGATTTCAAAATCGAGCGCACCGAAAACACATAAAACACAGAGGTTTTGCAACATCATTGTTTAAACAATCCTGCGCTCGCGCTCGTGCGGGTTCTCAAGAAATCCACCGGTTTTCCTGCAAGTTCATCCATTCTGCCAAATGGGCCTCTCGCGCCGCATGTCGAACTCATTCAAACGTCCTTGCGCGCGTGCGGGGGGGGGGGGGGCACGATCCGTGTCGAATCGCCACCACATTGGTTATACCACATATTTTCTCTTTTCTAAAAGAGAAATAAATTCGACCCCCCTCCCGAGGCCGGGGTTAACGGTCCCCCCTCGCGATATGCGATTGGCTTATTATTCTGACCATTTGTCAACCTCACATGCGAACTCATACCATCCCAGCCCCGTTGGTATCGACACCTCCCGCCGCCCCGTGCAAAAAAATACGATGCGCGCGCGCTGGTTTATCAAAACTCATCAAGTTGCATAACCCATTGCTAGAACGGGAAAAAAAACATCGCGCGCGCATGCCGAGAACCTTGTACTTCTCTAAACAAGATTTTCGGTTCCGCAAAAAATTCGAAATCGAGTGTCGCGAAAACATGTATTGACATTCGTGGTTGTTACAACAAGAGCTCTCAAAAAATGCGCCCACGTTCATGCGCATTCTTCAGAAAACCCGGGAATTTTCAATGTTGGCATAGCATGCTTCCAATTGACCTCTCGCGCGCGTGCCAAACTCGTTCGAACGCTCTTGCACGCGTGCTGTCGCAAGAATCCCTTGCAAAAAGTGAAACGAAACGCACGCGCGCGTCGTCGCGCGCGCATGCCGGAATCCCAAGAAAAACGTTCGGTGTCGTAGGGATTCCAAAATCGAGCGCCACGTAAACATTTTTGATATAAAAAACACTTCGTTTTGCAACATCACTGTTCAAACAAAGCTGCGCTCGCGCTCCTGCGGATTCTTCGGGAAACCATCGGTGTTCCAATCATTTCAGAAATTCTGCCAAACGGGCCTATCGCGTTCGAGCGCCCTTGCGCGCGTGCCGGGGGCGGGGGGCGCGATCCGTGTCAAAGAGTACCGCGCGGGCCAATCGCGCGCGTTGGCCGCGCGTTGGCCGCGCGCGCGTGTCGAACCCCGTAAAAAACCTTCATCGCCGACGCGAGGACATTGTCATCGTTATCGGCGGGCGTGATCAACATCGGCGCCATCTTGGGCTTTGCCGTCGTCATCGCCACCTTCGTAACCATCCTTACTCTCACCATCGTGTCTGCTGTTGTCGGCGTCGCCATGATACCGCGCCCGCCCTAGTCACCAATTCGTACTGAAGTGCCCGCTGGGAAATGCCCGGCGGTCAGCGCCACCACGGCCACGTCGGTCACGCCAAACTAGCTGGCCACTGCGCGCGCGAGCATGCGCGGGCTAGCGTGGTCGCACCTGCCAACTCCAAGCGCTTATCGCAATCGCCACCGCATGGGTTTTGCAAACCAAGTTGCGGGTGGGAGGGTGTGATGTTCACAAGAGTATGGAAGTTGTCAAGTCGCTTGTAAAAACTAATTGCACCACATCGGTTGCACCACGTATAGAAGACGACATGTAATGCACAACATAGGCTGCACAACCTATAATGCGTAACATACATTGCACAATTTACGTTGCGCCAAGTAGATCGCACAACATGTTTTCCACAACATAATATACTACACACGTCGTTTGCGCCACATAGGTCGTTCCACCCAGAGAGCACCACATAGGTGGAACAACGTATCTTGCACAACATAGATATACACATAGATTGCACGCCGTAGGTTGTACCACATATACTGCGCCACCTACACATCTACTGCACAACCAGGATTGAACAACGTAGATTGCACAACACATACCGCACCTCGTCAGCAGCTGCACATACATTGCACATCATATTCTGATATATTCTGCCACATAGATTGCACCGCGCAGGATGGCTGTTCCACGTGAGTTGCACATCATTTATTCTCCTACTCAAAAGAGTAATCTATTCGCCCCCATGGGATTCACCTTACCGGAGTGCAATTTACATATGATTCTGTCCCATCGTCCACCCGAAGTTCGAACTCGTATTATCCCAGCCAGGCTGGTATCGACACCCCTGGCCATCCTCTGCAAGAAATGCGATGCGCGCGCTCTCGTTTACCAAACATCATTACCTATCAAGAACTGCTTTAAACAATGGAACCGAATGTCACGAGCACTTTTAAAACGCATGGCTTTACAGCAAGAACTCTCAACCAAAAAAGTTTGCGCCCGCGCTCTTGCGAGTTCTGCAGGCAACACACCGTCGGAGTTTCAGCATGTTCATAAAACAAGTTTCCAACTTGGCCTCTCGCGCGCGCGTGCCGAAATCGTTCACGCGCCTTTTTGTGCGCGTGCTGTCGCAAGAGTCCCTTGCAATAAACAGGACGAAGCGCGCATGCGCGAATCATCGCGCGCGCATGCCACAACCCTTGAACCATATTCTGTATCGTGAGGAATTCAAAATTGAGTGCCACGAAACATATAAACAACACTGGGTTTTGCAACTTCACTGTTGAGATAATCCGGCGGTCGCGTTCGCGTGGATTTTACGGAAACCATCGGTTTCCAGTTCTGCCAAACTGGCATCTCGCGCCGCATGTCGAACTCATTCGAACGCCCTTGCGCGCGTACTGGGTAGGCGGGGCACGATCCGTGTCAAAGAGTACCACGCGGGCCAATCGCGCGCGTCGGCCGCGCGCGCATGTCGAACCACTTCAAAAACCTGCATCGCCGACGCGATGACATTGTAATTATTATCGGCGGGCGTGGTCAACATCGGCGCCATCATTGGCCTTGCCGTCGTCATCGCCACTGTCGTCACCATCGCTACTTTCATAATCGTGTCTACCGTTATCGGCGTCGCCATGATACCGCGCCCGCCCAAGCCACCGACTCGCACTGAAGTGCCCGCTGGGAAGCACCCAGCGGTCAGCGCCACCGCGGCCGCGTCGGTCGCGCCAAACTAGTTAGACGCTGTGCGCGCGAGCATGCGCGGGCTAGCATGCGCGGGTTAGCGCGGCCGCAAAGATGCATCAGCCAACGCCAAGCCGTTATCGCAATCGCCGCCGCATGGGTTTTGTAGACCAGGTTGCGGGCTGGTGGGTGGGATGTTCGCAAGACAATGGGATTTGTAAATTCGTATGTACAAGTGAATTGCACCAGATCGGCTGTACCACTTGGATTGCACGACGTATATTGCACCACGCGTATTGCTGTATATCTCTTGCACAACATATACTGCAACACAAAGACTGCGCCACATATATTGCACCACGTAGACTGCACAGCATATACAACATATACTGCACAGCGTCGAGTGGACCGCATCTAATGCACCACACAGGTTGTTCCACACAAATGTGACAATGCGAATGCGAATGCTAACATTAAAAGTAATACCAATACTAACAATAGCAATCACAACAATAACCATAATAATGCATGTGTGTGCTATTACACAGTTTTCACCACATGTTTTGTACTACATAAACACATCGTTTGGGGTCAACGATGGCTAACACATTTATGACGTTGATTGTTCTTCGACGTAGGTCGCCTCGCTTCGCGCATCAGGCCCCGCGACGTGCGACTCGCAAGTATCTTCGCGCCCTGGCGCCGCCAATCTGGAGAGCGGCGCCTCCCCAGCACTTTCCAGTCTAAGCCGCGGTGCGCGACGCGCGGTTCTCCTCGCGCCCCCCGGGGTGACGAAATTCGACGGTCGCTTTGGCGCCCTCGACGCTGGACCCGGTCCTTGGCCGCAGACCTCACCGTCACGGTGCCGACGGCAGAAGAAGAAAAATCGCCCTATAAACATGAACATGAACCGCTGGCGCTCCGCGCGGATCTCTGGGCTCCGCGCTGGGCCCCCCTCCCTCTCCCCGGGAGCGCGGGGGGCCCAGCGCGGCTCCGAGAAGCCCGCGCGGAGCGCCAAGAAGCTTGTGCTCGTGGCGTTCTCTTTCTTCTTCGGGACGGAGGCGAAGACCATGCCGCAGAACACGGGCGAGGCGGCCCACGAGCCCGAGCTGAGCTCCGTCCACGACGGGCTGCCGGCGCCGACGGCGGGAGAGCAGGCGGCGACGCGAGCACCCAAACCCTCGGAGGTCCGCGGGGGCTTCGGGGGTCAGCGCCCGGGCCCCCCCTGTGCCCAGCGCGCGAGGGTCCGGCGTCGACCCCCGAACTCTTTCGGCTTCGCAGGCCGTGGGAGCCTGGCGCGGCCCCTCGGAGTTTCCGCCTTTCGCGTCGACTGGCGTCAGTGGGCGTCTGGGAGTCGACGAGACAGCGCCGACTTGGCGTCGATCAGCATAGATCCGCGCTGGTTTAGCGTCCATTTGCGTCGACGAGCGTCGATTCGCAAGAGCCGACAAGATGATATGGAAGGCTCCCATGAGTTGCCACCGAAGACTCCGCGCGGACCTCCGAACGCTTGTGTTTGCGTAGTTGTCTGTTCTACGAGATGGGGCCTGCGTGCCAGGAGAACCTGTACGTCAACGGCAGATCGTCGTCGACCCAGTGCAGTGAGCTCAGAGTGAACCTTGTCGTGGTCATGTTGCCCGAGGGAGGGTAGATGTCGCTGCTACCGTTCCTCGGCGGCTCGTCGATCATGAAGAGGCCCGAGTCGAAGATCCACGGTCCTACGGAAGAAGACGGGTCCCAGTGCGCCGGGGGCTGCCACGTGCTCTCGTCAGACGAGTCGCGGGTCAGCACCAGGCGCAGCAGATAGTTGCCTGGAGGGGCCGGCCACGGCGCCGTGATCAGGAGCGCCTTGCTTGTCGTCGGACCCGTCAAGATCCAGGCGCTGTGAACATCGCCATCGGAGACTGCGGGGTTCAGGGAGCCATCCGAGGAGGTGTTGAGCAGCCACAGACTCCTGTAGAGCGTGGGGGCGTCGCACGCAGGGTCCTCCTCGATGTACGGCTCGATGGTGAGGTCCAGATGGCCTGAAACCTCGGCGGGCGGCTCGGCCATGGTGGCCGCGACCCCGTCCACCACGGTGACGACATGAGAGGTGACGCTCTGCTTCCCGTCGAAGCCCCGCGTGACGGTCAAGGTGAACAACCTCGGGGCCCGCATGGAGCATCAGGTCTAGATTTAGGTCGGGCATGCCCTCCTATAGGCGGATTTTGGAAGAAAAGCAGACCAGAGTCAAAACGTTTTAAATTGTTGTCAAAGGAGCACGAAAAACCGTCCCCAGACTGTTTTTTCTATTCTCGAACTTTCCTCCTGTAGAGGAACATGCCCGACTGAAGTCTAGATCCAGATCTGGGCCCGGGCCCTCCACGCCCAAGACCCCCAACCCACGCCTCAGGCCCAGCCTCTTCCTGACGAGGCGTCCGACAAGGTGCGATATCAGACGAAGCCAGGACGAGGATAAAATCGGGTGAGGATAGCTCGAGAATCTCTGAGATCCAACGGCTCTGCAGGATGTCTCGGGCGCAGCGGCCTTCTCAGAGCGTTCCGGAACGCTCTGGAGAGCCTTCCAGAACGCTCTGGAACGGCTCTGTCCTCCTTCTAGCCCCGTCCGACAGCCTCCTCCAGGCGAGGCGTCCGAAAAGGTGCGATAGCCTCCTCTGCCCCGGGGCCCCCAGGGACTCCCGGATCTAGATCTGGACCCGGGGCCCCGCCGCCAGGCCCCCGTCCCACTTCCACCTACGGGCAGGTTCGCGTCGTGTCGACCCCGGCGTTGGTTGCTGACACCGCGGGGATCGTTCAACCTTGAACGATCGGCCGTTTGCGAAACGTCACATCGTTCAGCATCGATCGACTGACTACCTACCAGACACCCCAGCCCAACCCGAAGACCCAAATTTCGGGTTGGGGGGTACGGGCTTCACACGTGTTTTTCCAATGTTCCCCGACCCCCCCCCCCACTGGAGATGGAGGGCAAATCGGGGCCTTCGGGTTGGGTTGGGGTGGTTTGGTGGGCGGTGATCGACTCTGGGTCGCCGGCGGCGTTCAACGGTGCCAGCGGCGGGGTCGCCGCTGGTGGACACGACGCGCGCGGACCCACAGTGTCGCGCCTCCCCTTGGGCCCGTCCCCATCCACCATCCCCTGCCCCCCCTCCGCCCCCCCCCCCCTCCATAGGGCCACATGCGAACCCTGCCCCTACCCCCCCCGGTTTCTGGGGGGGGGGGGGGTCGCATGCGGCCCCCTACTCCAGCCCTCGCGCCCCCGAGGCGCCCCCCCCCCCCAGGTCGGGGCGGACAGACCAGCTGCCCGTCGTCTGGAACGCGATGGTCACGACGGCCGGGTCGTCCGCCACCCTGCCCAGACCGTCGCACGCCTGCTGCGCGGCGGGCTCGGCCCCGCCGCTCACGCCCTCGCAGGTCCAGCCGAACGTCAGGTTGAGGCCGATCTCGGACTCGATGGGGTCGCGGGTGAGGGGCCTGTTTTCCACCACCACCACTAGAAATTGGAGGGGAGGGGGTCCTCCTCCTCCTCCTCCTCCTCCTCCTCCTCCTCCTCCTCCTCCTCCCCCTCCAGCTTATGGTGGTGGTGGTGGACAACAGGCCCATCAGCGGGAGTCCGAGGCATTCAAGACGATGGGGCACCCGACCGAGGCGGACGGGGGGGCCCTGAGTGCAGCCACGGGGTACGGACTCTCCAGGATGTGGACGGTGAGCCCGATCTCCAGCACCAGGCCCTCTCCACCGTTCGGCACCCGGGCCCTGAGCTCGTAGGAGCCGGGGCACGGCAGCTCTCTGATGGGCATCAGCACGTGCGGGTGTGACGAGTTCGCCTCCGCCGCGACGGACTCTGTCCAAGTCGTGCTCCCGGTGTGGTTCTCATCTGGGAGGAGCCGCCAGAATACCTGAATTCTGCACACGTCCCCAAACATCTTGACGCCTCCATACTCCGTGTCGCAGTTATGATCGTCGAGAGCGCACACGCCCCAGTTGCACATGACTGGCCACAGGGAGCCGACAGGACAATAGAGGCGGTTGGCGAACTTCGGCCAATTAAAGAAATACAATTCGTCAGGATCCTCCCCGCCGCAGCAATTCCAGTCACCCTCCTCGCAGCACGTCCCAGGTGAATCTTGACATGTGAGGCCGCTGGCACAGTGCGTTGGGTTGCACGTGCCCTCTACATGGCTGATGTTACCACACTGACTGAAGCTTGCGCTGAATTCGACGAACGGCTCGTGTTCGACGTACTCTGTCCGCTGTGGCGGAACCAAATCTATGGTCATTCGCCCCGTGGTGTCAAAAATGAAGGAGCCTTGCGCGTCGGACACAAGGGTGGACATGTTCGTGAGATTGTCAGTCGCGTTCGCCTGCGCATGTATCGATATCTCGAACTCGAGCACGTCGCCTGTTACCATGTCGGTGGCCCTCTGGACGGTTTCGGCAGGGAGCGTCAGTGTGACGACCGGTGGCTCTGGTGCGGGAGCGGCCGCGGCCACTGCCAGAATCTCCTCGCATATTGGACTGGTCTCTGGGTAGCACGACCACTGTATGGTGTCCGCAACTGACGGGAAGTTCGCGGTCATCGTGAACTCGTCGCAACCTCTCGTCCTGCTGGGCATCTGAATGGACATGCTGGTCGTAGAGGTCGTGGTGGTCGTGGTGCGCGTGGTGCTGCTCGTGGTGGTGCTCGTGCTCGTGGTGCTCGTCGTGGTCGTGACGGTCATCGTCTCCGAGGTGGCCGTCGTGTTCGTGCCTGTGGCCGTGGTCGTCTCCGACACGGTGCTCGTGTCCGTGCTCGTGTGCGTGATCGGCGTCGGGGGCGGCGCGGGCGTCGGGGCAGCCGTGGGCACTGGCGTCGACGTCGGCGCCGGCGTCGGGGGCGGCGCGGGCGTCGGGGCGGGCGTCGGCGCCGGTGCCGAGGTGGGTGCGGCCGACGGGGGCGGCGGCGCGGGCGTGGGCGCGGACGTCGGCGGCGGCAGGGTGGGCTCTGGCGTCGGCGCCGAGGTCGGTGGCGGCGTAGGCGTCGGAGCGGGCGGGGCGCCGGCGAAGGCAGCGTCGTAGCAGTTGGGATCGAGAGTGCCCTTGGCATCTGCGAAGGCGGCGCCCTCCGTGCCAGTGAGGGAGATGCTCGGGGAGCAGATGCTGGCATGAGCAGGAGCTTTCGGAGGCCCGCGCGGATTTCTCTTGGATCGGCGCTGCGCCCCCTCCCTCGCTCGCGGAGCGCGCCAGGGGCGGCGCCGGAGGCGCAGCCAGGGGGTCCAGCGCCGATCCAAGAAATCCGCGCGGACCTCCGAAAATTCTCTCTTTTGCCATTATGTATTCCTCGAGATGTAGCCCATCATCCCCTGGTCCTCGTGGGAGAGGATGTGGCAGTGGATGACCATTTTGCCGGTGAAGCTGTCGGTGTTCATCCGGACGGTCACGTCCACGTCGGCCCCTCCTCCCAGGCTGGCGATGTAGAGCGTGTCGTGCCAGTCTCCTGCCTGGAAGTAGCCATCGTCGAGGGAGGCCGACCCATCCATGTCTTGGATCTGGAACGGGTGCACGTGAGAATGAAGCGGGTGGTTGCCTACCCCATTGGCTGCTATCTCGTACACGCTGCCAGTTCTGAAGCTCGTCAGCGCCGGCCAGACGCCCATGCCCCCCACAGCTTCGATGTTCGCGTAGTTCATGCTGTCGCCGATCCCGTCCCAGGTCACAGCCATGGCGCCGCCGTTGAAGGCCAAGGCGCCCGACTGCCCACTCGGCACGGCAGCCTGCCGCAAGTCCGCGAGGTAGCACGGGCGGTCCAGTGCGGTGGTCGGGAGCGTCCTGACCACACCGCCAGCCGTCTCCGTGACGGAGACGGTGAGGAGAGTCACGTCTGCCACATCCAGGCCAACATCGGTGGGCCCCTGGCCACCTTGGCCCTGCCCCTGCCCGGGTGGCTGAAGCCTGCGCGCAGCCTGGGAGCGCAGCTCTGTGGTGCAAGGATAGGCCGTGCACGTGCACGACATTGCAACGTCTGCCCGAGAACCAGGATAGAGGTATACAGCATTGACTGCTCTCGGGATTTCGTTAAGGTAGATGCCATCCTTGGCAAGAAGCTGCAACTCACAAGTGGCGTCTCCTACCACGGTAACGGTGAGCGACTGCTCTACTGCGGCGTAGATCATGCGCAAGCGGTGCCACACGTGCGAGCCGATGGTCATGGTCCGCCCGAGCTGGCCGTTCACGAGAAAAACGTTCGTGTCGAGGCCGGCAGCATCTGCCAAGCTCTGCGCGTTTTCCAGGACGCTGGACTGTGCGTCCTGGGCTATGCCCTGCAGCGTGACTAAGTTGTGGCCCGAAATGAAGAGGACCTTCTCGACCATGCTGCTGTACACATCTGGCAAGTAGCCAACGGGGTCGTCCACGATGAGCACACCAGCTGCGCCGCCGCCGGCCTGAAGAGAGGTGGCGTGATGGAGGTGCGGGTGGTACCAGTGTGTGCCGCCCATGTGGTAGCTGGGGATGCTGAACTCGTACTGCTTCGAGCTGCCAGGGCTCACCGTAGCAAACACGTCGTCACTGGCATACGTCAGCTCGTCCGAGCCCTTGGGAGACACGTGCAAGCCATGCGTGTGGAAGTTCGTGGTAGCGGCTTTGCAGAACTCGGTCTCGGTGACATCGCAGCCGATATTGTTGGCGGCGTCTAAGTTGTTCACCAAGGTCACTCGGAGAGTCTCGCCAGGCTTCATGCGGAACGTGTACCCCTCTGTGTAACTTCTCGTCGTGATTCCGTATGCCCCGCCTGCGAAGTCCACCGACCCCTCTCGGGGGCGTCCAAGAGGGGGGGGGGTCGCAAATCATGGCCAGAGCCGAAGAAGAAGAAGAAGTAGAAGAAGAGGGGGCAATGACACCCGAAGAAAGTTTATCCCGCGGCGAGCGAGAAGGAGAAGTGAGAAGGAGAAGGCCTTCTCAAAGGCGGCGGAGCTTCTGAGAAGCCCTCGCGCCTTCTGAAAAGTTGTTTATGTATTCGGGGAAGGCTTGAGACATTTTTTAGAAGGCCGAGAGACTTCCGGGCCTTCTGAGAAGGCCCTTCCCTTCCCACTTCCCCCCCGCCCCCGGGCTCTCCGCTGATTCATGGCCCCAGCCATGATATCCACCACCCCTGGTCCTCACCCCCCCCCTTCCTGGGCGATTTCGCCGAGCGGGGTGGACATGTTCCACCTGCCTTCCAAGCTCCTCTGATGCCGATCTCCGCCCCTCCTTGCCGCCGCTGTTTCCACCATACCTGTGTGGAGATCTCCGCCCCTCAGTTCCCTGAGGCGGAACTTTCCGCCCTGCCTTTTCGCATCGTTTGCGGAGTATTTCCGACACAAACTCACTCCGGAGAATGATCCAGAATACGGCGGATCTGGAGCCAGGGTCTGCTGCCCCGAACCGCCGCCTTGCTGAAGCCCTG
This sequence comes from Prorocentrum cordatum, assembly GCA_963575745.1. NCBI lineage: Eukaryota > Dinophyceae > Prorocentrales > Prorocentraceae > Prorocentrum > Prorocentrum cordatum. The sequence goes on from CAUYUJ010001013.1 coordinate 84,380, forward strand.
CACGCCGCCACGCTGGTCCCGGGCAGGCTGTGCTGCCCAGCGGCAAGGGACGAGGAGGGGAGAAGCAGGCAGACGATGACGCACGCGCAGGCGGGAGGCCGGGGCGGGCGGGCAGGCGGCAGGCAGGGAGCAGAACGCAAGGAAAGGGTCGACCACCCGCCCGACAGGGTATGCCACCCCCGACGTCCGGGAAGCCACGTGTGTGATGCGGAAGCTCCGGGCCCCCTCGGATGCGCCCAGGGGCGGCCTGAGAGGGCCACGGGACGCCGCCAGGGCAGCCCAAGAGGTCCCAAGACGAACTGTGTTTTGCTCTGTTCCACCGCAGCGCATCGAAGCCAAGGATGGTGTGAATGACTCCTTCAGGCCGTATGCGACAGATTCCCGAGGACGCTGTCCCCGAACGGCGTTGCGTCGGGAAAGTTGGATGGTCCACTGACGTGGCAGCCAACCGGCATGCCCCCAGAGGTAACTCCAAGACGAACTGGCATGCCCCCAGAGGTAATCGAAAAGCAAGCAGTCTCTCGCCGCGCTTTTTCTTCCATGGCTTGTCAATCTGGTGTGGCCTCATGGGAAGGTCGCGTCGCGAGATGGCCCGAGAGTGGCCACTCATTTCCCAAGACGGCCCACAAGGGACCTAAGAGACGCCCAAGATGGCCCCACAGAGGAGGAGCAGGAGGAGGAGGACACCAAGGAACGAACGAGGAAGAGGAATCACTATAGTAACCACAAGAAGAAGAGGAAAGGAGGAGGGTGGTGGAAGGAGGAAAAAGAAAAGGAGCAAGACAACGACGAGGTCGGGGACGGGGGGGTGAAGATGGCGAGAAAGCATGGGGTGAGGAGAAGAAGGGGAGTGGCAAGGCGGACGGGGAGGATGAGGACGAGGCGGACGAGAAGTACAATGAGGATGATCAGGGGAATCAAGAGGACGAACAATAAATGGGAAATAATAACGAAGCGGAGATGGCGGCACCGCTCGCGACACGCGCAGGAGGGGGCCTGGCCTCGCAATCGGCGTGCCTAAAAGGCCCTGGTCGAGCGGGCAGGACGGAGGGCCCGTCCGGACGTGCACCCCCCGCGAAGCGGTGCGCATCGTTCTGCTCCAACGTCAGGGTGTGCCACCCATCCGCCGCCTCAACCTCGGTGGGGAACGTGAGCTCGGTGTTGGTGCCGGCGGCACGTCGGAGCAGAGCCGCCGCCACGCAGGAGACGAGCCTCGGCATGGCTCCGTCTGGGCCACAGCTCCGCATGCCCGACTGGGCGCCTGCGGCGAAGAGGAGGAGGAGGAGGAGGAGGAGGAGGAGGAGGACTAGGAGAAGGAGGAGGAAGAGGGGGAGGAGGAGGAGAGGAGGACGAGAAGGGAGAGTAAGGAGAGGAGGAGGAGGAGGAGGAGGAGGAGGAGGAGGAGGAAGAGGAGACGAGCGTACAGGGAGGAGGAGGAAGAGGAGGAGGAGGCGGAGGAGGAGGGAGGAGGACTAGTATAAACCCAAGACGGTCCAACGGTCTGAGACTCCCCACTCGTGTCAGAACACCATTCCTGAGGCTGCAGCGTGGCGAATCAACTGGACTGATGCGTCCTGACAATTTGAAATCGCGCCAGAACGCCGTTCCTGGGAATTCAAAACCGCGAATCGACGTGATTGTTGCGTTCTGACAATCCCAGATCTCGCCTAAACACTATACCTGGGACTACGACCGTGCGGATCCTTGACACTGTTGCACGCCTTCAAGACGAATACGCACGGCGCTGGAGCGAGATAAACATTTGGAAAAAGCACCCTTCATCCATGAAGGTGCTACAACGTTTGAAGACGAATGCGCTCGGCGCTAAAGCGATAGCGACATGTTGAAGACCACCCGCTTTCCATTCTCAAGCGAACGCAAAGTTGTAATGCGAATGCGCGCGGCGCTAAGGCGAGAGCTACATGTTGTAAGCCATTGCGGCATTTGTTTTAAGAATGCGCGGCGGCGACGCTACGGCGATAGCTGCTTTCTGAAACCAGCCCGACCTCCATCCGTAGCTTCATGATCATGAATGGTGAGGAAGTCTCAAAGAAACGCCCGGCCCGCGCTATCGACGCGTCTGGGGGTACAACAGGGAGGAATGACCTGCAAGGACAATTTATTGAAGAGGGGGAGGAGGAAGGATTGAAGGAGGAGGAGGAAGAGGAAGACACTAGAAATGAGGATGTAAGAACGGAGCCAATGTTTTCCGTAAGCGGATGAACAAGGCGGTATGTATAAGGCGCGAATGCGGCGGGCAAGGGGGCACGGCAGGCTCCCGTACCCCAAGGTCAAAAAGGCAGCGGACAGGCCGGCTGAGAAACAGGCGAGGCAACAGGAAGGGGGACACACCTACTGTTCGAGTCTGGTGCTCAGACCAGTCCGTCGTGCCTTCAATAGGACAGCACAACAGGAAGGCTCTACTAACCGCCCCTTCATAAAAAGTTCCCTCGCGGGGGAACGCGTTGACCTGGCTTCGGCAAGTCTCAGGGTCGCCGGACTTCGTTCCAGCCCAAGGGCTCATTGGCCCCCCACCCTCCATGGCGCCAGCCGCAAAACGTTTTACACCGCCAGTGGCAGGGTTGGAAGCTACTCCCGGTGGAACCCTTAATTAAGACTACGTAGCCAAAGCATGCTAGCCTATTCCCCCACCCAGTACAATGCGAGACTATTCGAGGAGCACCTGCTTAAGATCCGCGAGCTGCCCAGACACAGTCCACGCAAGCCCGCTCACCGGAGTGCTCAACTCGTCGATCTCGCCCGTTGATGTCCGCGGGCGTCGGAACACGCATCCCCCCCCAGTGGGCCAATGCGGCTCTTGGGAGTATATCTGCTTTCCGCCTCCGTGAGATCTCGTGACACAATCACGAGAGTCCTCTCCTCACTTCTGGGTGAGTGAGCTATGCTGTGAGCTCAGGACGGCCTTCTTCAGCTTCTCGTCGCTGAACTTGACCGTGGCGTGGTCATAGCTGATCTGCTCTGATCTGGCCGTGCGTCACGCTGAGGAACAGTGGTTGATGATCAGTAACGAAGAGAAGTGGGAACTGGACAGACTCTAGTGCAATGGCAAAGGCTGTGAGCTCCAATCGCGGCACAGTCAGCCGCCTTCCTCCTACGTAAAGCTGTGCGAGTTCTCGAAGCCAGTCCCCGCTCCCCCTGGGCCTTCGACTTGAGCGCAACAACGGCAAGACCACACCATCGCTTACGCACACCAGAACTGAAGTAACCCCAAGAACCATTCGCAGGCAACACAATGCGGCCGTACTTGGGATGAGGTTCGAGGGCTCCGAACGCCACGGGCCTGTACTCCACAACCACTTAAAAGGGGTATACCTCGCAACCAAAAAACAAGACACTGTTCAGCTTGGGTTTTCGGCCTGAGCTAAAAGGCAACTCGATTTCTCAAGATCAACTCCATGATTCTTGCAACCTTTCCAAATGCAATGACAAATTGTAATCCTCCCCTCCGCACTTGGGACACATACGAGAGACTGAATAACCGCTCCCGGCCATCCTGACTCGAGGCAACTGACCCCGAGAGGAAGGAGGAGGAAGGATGAGGGAGAGGAGAGAGTAGGGAAGAGGAGGGCGAGCCCAACTTTGAACAGAACCGCCTCCCATCCGTGTAGCTGAGGCACAATGAGGAATTTCGTGTCCTAGAATTGGGTCATTCGTAAATGAGAGCCGCAATGTGAAAACGACCTGCCCTCCATCCTTGTAACTGCTGGGAAGTTTCAAGACGAGTGTGCGCGGCACTGTGGCGTGAAGCCTCGTTTTGACAATGCCCAGCCCTCCGTCCCTGTACCACTGTTGGAGCTGCTCTGGCGTCAGGATATCACATCACACTCAGATCTGAATCGACATTCCCAGCCAAGCCTCCCTGGTGGCACGACCAGGGGGAAGTCATTTACAAGAAAACGGATGGAGGGTCGGCAAGTAAAAGGGGGGGTACAGTCGAGGCCAGTCCACAAGAAACCTTCCACAAGAAACCCAAGCCTGAGACCCCAGGACGTCCATTGGTTTTTGGTGTGGGAACTTCGCGCTGTCCATCGCAAAACCATCGAAACCCAAGAAACCTAGTGCACCCTGGAGGCAAGCAGGCTGTTTCTTGACATGTGTCTCCACTGTAGTAGCCAGGAAAGGCACATCCGCCCCCCAGTCACGCCTCCCAGGGATCCCTCCCAACTGGACCGCGCGGGACTGTGGGTGAGGTGTGTGTGCGTGGGTGTGCAGCCAAAGCCTCGCCAAAAGGCGTCTCGCTCTGGGAATGATGCCCCCCTCTGTGGCCTCAGTTGCGCCCGGAGTTGCGACGAGAACCCAAGTCAAGAATGACCCACGGAAGGACCTGAGGAATCCCGAGCAAGGTGCCTCGCTTTGGGAATGATGCTCCCTTCTTTGGCCTCAGCTGCGCCCAGAATTGTGAGGAGAGCACAACTCAATCATGACCAAAGGAAGGACCTGTGGAACCCCGAGCCACTTTCGAAACCACATGGGTTCTCACGGTCGGACCTAGGACAGAAGAGCATCCTTCCAAAGCGTGAGACCCTCCGCCTGCCAAACACCCCCAAACAAACATATCACTCGAGGATACCCTCCCCCAGGATGCACACGAACATGCGACAAACACGAAGAACACGATGGGTACCCTGCCCGAGCCGACCGCGACCTGATACCTGGGTCCGAGCGTACTCCGAAGTTCGAGTTGCGTCCTATACGTATCCTCCTGGTTCCCGAGGCAGGAGACCCCAGCCTCCGGTGCTGCAACCTGCCCACCGCCCCTGATGAGGAGGGGAGGGGACTTATTCATAGCCCTGGAGGGGCGAGGCTGAGGACGAGAAGGAGGAGGAGGAGGAGGCGGAAAGGGAGGAGGAGGAGGAGCAACGAGCAACATGATGCGAATGAGGAAAAACAGCGCCGAGAAAGAGGAAGGGATGAGGGCGACGAGGAGGCACGAGGTGGGGCGAGATGCAGGAAGAGAAGCGGAGGCGAGACGCGGAGGAGGAGCCAGGCGAGGCGAGACGAGACGAGGCGAGGCGAGGCGAGGCGAGGAGGAGGAGGAGGAGGAGGAGGAGGAGGAGGAGGAGGAGGAGGAGGAGAGAGGAGGAGGAGGAGGAGGAGGAGGAGGAGGAGAGGAGGAGGAGGAGGAGGAGGCGGAGGAGGAGGAGGAGGAGGAGGAGGAGGAGGGGAGGAGGAGGAGGAGGAGGAGGAGGAGGAGGAGGGGGGAGGAGGAGAGGAGGAGGAGGAGGAGGAGGAAGGAGGAGGAGGAGGAGGAGGAGGAGGAGGAGGAGGAGGAGGAGGAGGAGGAGGAGGAGGAGGAGGAGGAGGAGGAGGATGAGGAGGAGGAGGAGGAGGAATAGGAGGAGGAGGAGGAGGAGGAGGAGGAGGAGGAGGAGAAGGAGGAGCCGAGGTAAGAGGAGGAGTAACTAAGAAGAGGAGGAGGAGGAGGAGGAGGAGGAGGAGGAGGAGGAGACGAGGAGGACGACGACGAGAAAGAGGCGTGGAGGAGGCGAAGAACACGGAGAGGGGGCGAGGAGGACGGAGGAAAGGGGGGAGGCTGGCCTGCGCGGGCTGTCCCCGACTCCTGCGCTGCCGCGGCCGCGGGGTGGGGCCATCCCTCGGCGCCTCGAACCGGACAGGGGGCTGGCGGGCGAGGAGCGCGCCGCCGAAGGAGGCCAGGGCCACGCGTAAGAGGATCAGGAGGAGGGGCAGGGAAGGAGGAGGAGGAGGAGGAGGAGGAGGAGGAGGAGGAGGTGCGGGGAGGAAGGGCGAGGAGGAGGAGGAGGAGGAAGACGAGTGTAAACCCAAGAGTCATCAACGATGTTGGAATAAACCCTCCCTTCACGCTCCCTCTTCATAGGCCCCTACAACGGTTCATCTCCACTGAGGGAACTGCCTCGTTGGAAGACAATCGTTTGAAGATCCTGAAGCATGCAAACACATTGTTTTCGGGATTCTAACGCCACGGATCAACCTGACTGTTGCGTCTTGACGATCATGAATCGTGCCAAAACGCCATTCCGGGGACTGCAACACCGCGAATCAACGTAACTGCTGCACCCTCATAATCCTGAACCCTTCCACAACACCATTTTTAGTATGCTGATTATGGAACACCAGTGAAACTCTTGCAAGTGTTTTAAAACGAATGTGCGCGGCGCTGAGGCGAGAACCGCAGTTTGAAAAAGGACCGCCCTCGATCCGTTAAGCTCCTGCAAATGTTTTGAAAACCACACGCCCTCCATCTTTCAAACTCTTGCAAATTATTAAAGCGAATATGCGCGGCGCTGAAGCGAGATCCATGGTTTGAAAACCACCCACCCTCAATCCGTGAAGCCCTGGCAAATGTTTAAAGCAAATGTGCGCGGCGCTTAGGCAAGAGTCACATTTTGAAAGCCACCCGCCCTCAATCAGTGAAACTCTGGCAAATGTTTAAAACAAATGTGCGCGGCGCTAAGGCGAGAACCACATTTTGAAAACCACCCACCCTCAATCCGCGAAGCTCTTGCAAATTATTAAACGAATGTGCGCGGCGCTAAAGCCAGATCCACCTGTTGTAAAAGAACCGCACTCAGTCCGTGAAGCTCTTGCAAGTTGCTGCCAATGGTTACGTTTCAGGGTCATTCATGGTGAGGAAGTCTCAAGCGAAACGCCCAGCCCGCCCTAAAAACTGGCCTCGGGTGCGACAAGGAGCAGCTATGTAAAGGAATACGAATGGAGGAGGAGGAGGAGGAGGAGGAGGAGGAGGAGGAGGAGGAGGAGAAGGACGATGAGGAGGAGGCGGAGGAGGATAAGGAGGATGAGGAGGAGGGCGGGCAGGCGGAGGGGCGAGGAAGAAAAGGAGGAGGAGGAGGAGGAGGAGGACGAGGAGGAGGAGGAGGAGGAGGGGCGATGAGGGGCGAGGAGGACGAGAAGGAGAACGAGAAGGAGGAGGTTGAGGCGAAGAAAGGGAAATATGAAGTCGGTCATGGTCGGTCGGTCGGACTTCTCGGGTGGCTGCCTGCTGAGCTCTGCCAGGGGAGGGCGAGGATGAGGGTGAGGGCGAGGACGAGGAAGACAACGATGCGAACGACAAAGAGGAGGACGAGGAAGATGAGGAATATGCTGGGGAGGGAGGCTCCTGCAGCCCACAGCATGGGCTGAGCCACGTCCACGCAAACAGACAGCGAGGACGAGGAGGAGGAGGAGCAGGAGGATGAGGAGGAGGAGGAGGGGGAGGAGGAGGAGGAGGAGGAGGAGGAGGAGGAGGAGGAGGAGGAGGACAGAAGATATCGAATTGGCGTGCCTCCGAATGAGCAGGTCCGATGATGACGAACTGAATGAGGCAGGGAAAACAACGCTGTGGTCAGAGGAGGCTCGCCTCAAGCGGGGGGACAGAGGTTGCCAGTGGTGGTCCTGGCCCAAGGTGCCCCCAGCTCCTCCAGCAGTCTTGGACGCCCTGAACCATCTGGGCCTCGTGAGGGGAGGGAGGGAGGGAGGGGAGGGGAGGGGAGGGAGGGAGAGAGGGGTGGAGGGAGAGAGAGAGGGAGGGAAAGAGGGAGGGGGTGCTCTGGACGCCAGCTGGGACTTGTTGGAGAAGCGTCGGTCACAGTGGGCCATGGCCACACCAGGGGCGAGGGCGCCTCCCCAGCCAGGCCTGGAACTTCTGCTGGGACCCAGAAGGGAGGGCCCAAGACACCCAGGCCCCTCCTGACCAAGAGTGGTTCCACGCAGGCCTGAGCCCATTCCTGGAGGCCTACAAGCTGGGACCGCAGCAGGAAAAGGAGGAGCAGAAGGAGGGGCTTCATCCCTCCCTACTTCCCTTCTATCCCTTCTCTACCATCCCTGTTCACCCAGTCCTGCTTCTCTTCCCCCCTTTCTCATCCTCCTACCCCCCCTCATCCCCCTATGTCCCCTCCTCCTCCTCCTCCTCCTCCTCCTCCTCCTCCTCCTCCTCCTCCTCCTCCTCCCCCTCCTCCTCCTCCCCCTGTCCTCGTCTTCGAGGGGCGACAGCGCTGCGGGTAGAGCGAGACTGGCCTGGCCGAGGGCGCGCAGTACCTCGCAGCCGTTGCTCGCGGGGTCGGTGGCCCCTCGGAGGCGGCAGCCGAGTCGCCGTAGTCCTTCGGGTCATGGCAGCTCGTCGTCCCGTCCCCTGCTCTCCTCCCTCCCTCCCCCTCCTCCTTCCTCCCCTCCCTCCTCTCTCCTCCTCCTCCTCCTCCTCCTCCTCCTCCTCCTCCTCCTCCTCCTCCTCCTCCTCCTCCTTCCTCCCTCCTCCTCCTCCTCTTCTCCTCCTCCTCCTCCTCCTCCTCCTCCTCCTCCTCCTCCTCCTCCTCCTCCTCCTCCTCCTCCTCCTCCTCCTCCTCCTCCTCCTCCGCGCACTCCTACACCACTGCTTGCCACTTGATGCCCGAAACCCCCGGGCCGCTTACAACTGCGACTTACGACGCGCTGCGGACGATTTCGCGCCTGCTACCAGCCACGTGGTACTTAATATGGGACACCTGCTAACTGACTGTTGCCTCGCTAAAGCAAACTCGTCCTTCGCACGCACTCTTTATTCGTAATTCACTACACCACCCGTACTGACTGAAAGTCGGATGCATTTGCTCATGTATATATGTATAAATATACACATGTATGTCTGTGTGCATTGTGTATATGTTTGCACGCAACGGATGGTCGTCGCAAGAGCAATGGGACAACTACACAAGACACAAGTACTGACGGACCTCAAGCTGTGCCGACGGCGCAAACCAAGTGTCGGGCAACCCTGGTGGCTGCGCGCAAACTGTTCTGTAGCGAGCGTGGTTACAATCTCATTCGAAGCTCCCGATAATGCGTCCGTCGGCCCCCCCTCGCCGGCAAGTGGCGCACAGCACGGGTGCGCCTGGCGCGCTGTCCGGCGCGTCGGGCGGCTCGGAGCTCCTCATCCACCGCCGCTTGCTGTCGGCTCCGCCCAGGGCTAGGAAGGGACGCGTGGATACTCTTTCCTTCCTCGAATTGAATTTGGTGGCCCCGTGCCGAGCAACGCCAGGTCGCATTGAATGCGCTTTTCAGTAAGAAGAGACGGCGCGCAAAATCCACCGCGGACGCCAGCAAGTTCCTGGTCAACCATCGTGGGAGCAGCATGCGCCCGCGCCCAGGTCGAGCAGCGCAGGTGCCGGGAGTCCGTCCACTGCGCTGGCAGACGGACCTGCTGCTGGGGAAGCCGCCCAGTGAAGGCAGCACCCGGCTTTGGTGGTCACCCTGTGCGCCGCCCTGCCCTGAGGCACGAGTTGGAGCGCCCCCAGGTAAAAGGGTGAAAAGAGGTAGGCGCGCTGGTGGCCTTGCCTCTGCCGGCGCGCCAGTGGCGCGCAGCCCAAATTAATTAGTTAATGAACCCGATAGTGTCGGGCTGGGTGCGGCAGGCCGCCAGCAGCCCAGCCAGCCGCCGAGGAGGGAAGGAGGGAAGGGGGGGGGGGCCGCCAGGCCGCCGATGCCCCCACAGCCGCCTAATTAAGCCGCAGCCCCACCGCCGTCCTCGGGGGGGCGGCCGGGGCAGCCCCGCGGGGGGGGCGGGCAGGCCCCCGCCTCCTCGTGGGCCTCGTGGGCCCGCCAGACGTCCGCCTCGACGACGGCGAGCGCTAGGCGGCACGCCGCCACCTGAAGGCGGGCCCGATCCGCGGGGTGCGGGCCCGCAACCCTAGTGATCCACCCCGTTTTGGAAGTGACGCGGGGCACCGTCGCCCACCAACTGGGGGGCAGGCCAAACTCCCTCTCGAGGCCACGTCGGACCGAGACGAACCGGGGGCAGTCCGCGAACAGATGCCGGGTGGAACACCGGGGTTCTGGGCACCAGGGGCAGTAGGTGCGAGCTTCGCCTGCCGGGGACCACCAGCGGGTCGGAGTCCACGTGCCGCCGCACCGCCACACGCGAAGCCACCAACGCTGATCGGGCCGCAGGGAGGAGGCCCACTGCACCCACACGGGATTACTATGAGCTTCCACGCAGACGTCGCTCAATCCTTCCTCATCTTGGCGCCGTCTGGCGCCGGATCTCTCAGTGAGACACTTCGCGCGAGCACAAACGCGGAGGACGTGCTGCCCGAGGTCAGTGGCCCCGTCAAAGGCGCCCGGGACCGGAGAGAATTGGGCAGCCTGGGAAGCGGCCGCGGCCGCCCGAGGGTCCAAACCACGGCCCGGGACAAGCCAGACACCGATCGGGGGAGGGCCCTCAGAAAGACCCGCGGGGCGAAGACCCAGGGCGGCACTGTGGGCCCGGATCGCGAGAGCAAGCAGGGCCGAGTGCGGGAGCCCGGCCGCGGCCTTGAGGGTTCTCATAGCTGCCGCGTACACAGGGTGGGCGCGGATGTTGGTGGCCCAGAATCTGCGATCGCACCACCAGCTGGCCTGCATCCGAACGATGGCGTCTTTAACCAAATGGGGCAGGCCCACAGACAGATACGGGGCCTGGATAAAAGGGGCGGCCCAGAGAAACTTGTTCAGAACCCAAAGGACGGCCTGCTCCCTGACCTCCCAGCCCCCGGGGAGAAGACGGACCCGAGCGAGGGCGGCAACGATGGGGCCCCAGCCGCCGCGCGGCGCCGGGAGGCGAATCGAGTTGCGCGTCAACCCGGCGGCGGCCGCCGCGGTGACCCCGAGGTGCTCGGCGGCCCCCGCCCCGGCCCGCACCTGACGTTTCTGAACGTTCTCCTCAAGACCCAAAGCAGAATCGAATCTGCGAGTAGCATCAAGAGCCGAATCCATCCTGGCCAACGAGGAAGCCATCACCGACCGGTCGTCGACGTACGCCCAGCTATGCGCCTGGGCACGAGCTATCAAAACGTGCCAGGGGGCGAGGACCAGGGACAGAACCCGGCAGGAAGGCGGATCCCCAGCCGGAGCGCCCCTGCCCGGGTGGATCGGATCAGCCAGGCCGGAGCCCTCGACCGAACAGAAACGAGGGGCCTTCCACGAAGCCACGAGCGAACGGACGACCAGCGCCGGAGTGCCTCTGTGCTCGAGCGCGCGCCTGCACGCAGAGTGGGGGAGCCGATCAAAGGCCTGTTTGAGATCGAACTCCGCTCCGCTATCTCCCTCGTGGGAGAGCCAAGAGGCCACGCTAGGGACGACCCCAATCTCGCCATGCTGGCCCGCAGGCGGACCCGGAAGCGACTGGAGGAGGAGGGAGTGCCAAGTTCGCAGCAGGATCGAACCGACACAGATGGGGCGACTCCCCTCGTCAGCCCCGCGCTTGGGGATGCCGGCAACGCGGAAGGCGTAGACCACCCTGTCGAAGGCATCGGCAGTCCTCGGGGCGGGGGGCGGGTCCGCCGGGGTGCCCTCATCGTCGAGGCCTGGCGCCCTGGCGAACGCGGCGGCGACGAAGATGGCCAGCGCGGAGTCGATGACCTCAGGGAGGTGCTGGGCGAGGGCGCGAAGCTCGGAAGCTTCCCATCGGTCGAAGCCGGCGGCGCCCTTGGCGTTAGCCAAATATCCTCGGAAAGCTCCCGGCGGGGGGGTCCAAGGCCGCTCAGAGACAGGTGGGATGCCAGCCTCGGCCGCGAGGGCCGACCAGGCGTCGGCCAAAGCGCTGTCGTCGAACCCGCTGGGGCCGTCCTGACGGGCGGGGGCAGCAGCGGCAACGGCATCGGCAAGGCGGCGCTCGCCGTCGTCGGGGGCCCACACCGGGGCCCAGTCAGCACGCATGTCCTGGGAACCGAAAGTAGTGGGGGGGGGCGGTCGGCCGGGCGACCGCGGCGGCCGCCTTGGCCGCTCCGGGGCCCCACCTCGCAAATCGAGCCCTCCAGAGACAGAGCGACGCTTTATCGGCCGCCTCTTCCTCCACCCCGATGACGCGGCGGAGGACGTCGGCCGCGGGGCCCAACGCGCTGGGGAAGCAATCGACGCGGCCCGCCCTGTAGGCCGAATGCCACCTGCGAAGCAAAGGTCTCGTGAACGGGGCCGCGGAGGGCCCTCCGGGCTGGGAAGCCGACGACGTCCACGCCTCCTGCAGGCACCGCTCCAGCCGCCTGCAAACCTGGAGGCGGATCGACTGGGGCTCCCGGAGGCTCGACGTTGGCGCCACGGGCCGGTAGGACGGCCACGAGCCTTTGGAACGCTCAGGTTCCCGCTCGCACGACGCCAACCCCATGGCGCAGGCCCTCTGCAGCGCGGCCTCGGCCGCAGCGTGCCACCGTGCGATGGCCTCATGGGGGGGGGCAGGGCGAGGGGGGAAAAGGGGGGCGGAAAGCAAGAGGGGGGAAGGGAAGGGGCGGGCGAGGGAGAGGGAAGGGAAGGACAGGGGAGGGGAGAGGCAAGCCCCGCAGCTGCGCACTCGCCGAAAGCACAAAGCAATTCAGCGCACTGGGCCGGAGTGGGGCCCGCGTGCCACGCACGCAGCGCCGTCCTCCTGGCCCGGGCCGCCGGAGAGAGCGGACCAGGCGCATCGGGAGCTAACCCCCGAACATATCGAAGAAAACCGCCACGTGATGGGGCGCGTCGAGAACCGGGGAAGTGAAAGCAACCTGTGCCGAGGCCCCTTTGACGACGCACCGCGTGGGCGTAGCTGGGCCGTCGAGGGCGGTGGGGACAGGGTCCGAAACCGTCCAGTCTGGGCCGAGCGCCCGATCGTAGACCGGCTTCCAATTAAAATCCCCCACCAAGACCGAAGGAAGAGAATTCGTCGGGGATCCAGCCGTGGCGAGGAGGGAAGCGAACCAACCCAAATCTGGGGCCGCCGCCGGGCCATACGCGGACCCGATCCTGCCGCCCGAGAAGAATCGAGCACAGTCGCGCCAAGAGGTGGGCGTCCCGGACCGAATCCCGCGCCCGAGCTCTGGTCTCCACAACAGGGCGCAGCCCCCCTGCCGCCGGATCTCCGGGGCGAGCGGGCTCCTCTTGGCCGACGGGGCCCGCTTCTGCGCGGGCGGGGGGGCCGACCATTGAAGGCGCCAGCCGGACTTTGACGCCAGCTCGGCGGCCCACGTCCAGCCACCCTTGGGGTGCTTGGTCTCCTGGAGAGCGACGACCACAGCCCCGTGCCGCTCAGCGAGGGCCAGGGCACGCTCGAAGCGAACTCGCGTGAGCACCGTAACATTCAGAGACATGATGCGGACACCTTCAGGACTGTTTCTCCCCCTCGGGGCGGGGGCAGGGCCAGGGCAGGGAGGGGCAGGAGAAGGAGGGGGAGGGGGGGGAGGAGGAGGGGGCGGAGAAGAGGGAGGAGGAGCGAAGCCAAGAGACACTCGAGGCCCGCCGACGCCGCCGGACACGGGGGGCCGGGGGCGGAGGCGGGGGAACCGAAGCAGCCGGCGAGGACCCCCCGCCGCTCAAAGGGACGGCCCGCACGGGCGCCCCTAGTCAAGATGCAGCGGCACACCGGGCGCGGGCCGCCCGACGAGCAGCCCTCTTCTTGCTCCTCTCCGTTTCCCACCCGGGGTGGTTTTTCCTTTAAGACTTCATATACTGGGAAATCTTCGCGCGGCCCTCGCGAGTGGACCAAGGCGCCGCCGAGGCGCGAGCCTGGCCACACGCCATGCGCTGCCACTCGCCGATCGTGATCTGGCTGCCACCGGGGGCGGCCGGGCGCACCTTGCAGGGACACCTCCGGGAATCACACAAAGGGGTGCGGCGGCCGCACCTGCCGCGCAGATACGTGATCTCCCCCTTTTGGCCAGGAACTGGATCCTCCGAGAGCTCCGGGGAACAAGCGTGCAAGGCCGCCTCGGAGGACAAGGCGGCCCTCCACGCCGCAAAAGATTGTTCCTTTTTGCCCCTCCTTCGCTGGCGGGTCAGAGGGTGAGCTCTGGCCGCCAGGCGGCTCTGAAGGCCGCACCCTTTAGCCCAGTTGACAAGCGGAGGGGGGCACCCCACGCAGGTTCTCCAGTGCTGCGTCGCCACCTTCCTGAGCGAGCCGCGCCGATTGCCTGGTCCGGAGGGGGGCTTCCAATTACAAATGGGGCACTTGAAACAATCAGCAGGGTCAAGGGGGCCCTCGCCAGCAACGATCTCGGCCACCCTCGCGGTAGCCCGGAGCACCGGGTCAGAACTCGGGGCCACGCAAGGGGGCGACCGGGCCGAGGGCGGAGGGCGGGGCGAAGGTCGAACCGAGCTAACCGGGGAGCCCCCCCCCAGCAGACGACGGACCGAGGAGGACGGGCCTGAGGAGTCCCCTCCGAGCATGCGCTTGACGGACGACGAGACCCTGGGAGCAACCTCTCGGCGGGGGGTCCTCAACGGAGTGGCGGGGGCAGCCGCCGAGGAGGCCGCGGGACTGCGGCCTCCTCCCTCCACGGGGGCCCCAGGGGTCTCAACCGTGCGCACGCGGGCAGGGGACCGGCTACGTCGGGCCTCGGAGCCCCCGTCCGCACGCGCCGCCGCCGAGGCCGCCTGCGCCTCGGTTTCGACGGCAGCAGCAGGGACCACCGGCGCCGCTGGCGTCCCGAGGGGAGGTGGGGGGGCCGCCCCGCCCGCTGGCTCCGTCCTCTGGGACTTCCTGTCTGGCTCCTTCCCAAGGGGGGTGGGATCAACGATCTCGGCGTCCGCCCAGACCCGGGCCCGCTTGGCCAGGGCAGAGGACTGGCCGTCGGAGGGCCGCAGGAGCATCGCATCCCGAAGCCAGGACGGCGGCGGGGACGCGCCCGGTTTCGGCCGAAGCCATCTGTAGTGCTCATCCGCACACTCAAGCCAGACCGTGTACTTAGCCTTCGATTCTGATTTCACTATGTAGTGCTTCCAGAAAACGTAGCCCCGGGCGTCGTGATCAGCCTTCGACCAGACCCTAATCTCGATGCGACGATGCGTAGCGAGAGCACGGAGGGCCGTCTCGCAGCCCCAGGAGCCGGGCCCAGTGAGACGGTCAGCCACGCTTTTGGCATTGTGTTGCTTGACTCCGTGCCGCACGGGGTGGGCCTGGATTTCCTGGGCAGCCCATGCTCGCAGGCAGGCTTGCACAGGTCCACGCTCCGAAGCCTTGCCTGGGGATGAGGTCTGCCCAGTTTCTTGCACGGCGATCCCGGTGCCCAGAGCCAAATACATGCAATCACCTCTGCCGCCGCACTCGACCGCCTGGAAGAAATCTGAATACGGAGGGACGCCAAGGGTCCCTGGATCGCCGCGGGGGCCGCCGTGTGGAGCCGCCGCAGGCGCCGGCGCAACCGGGGAAGCCGCCGCTTTGGCCTCAGCCTCCGGGGCCGCGGGGGGGGCAGGGCTCGTTGAGGCGGGCGGTTTAGCCAGCCCCCCTCCGCCCGTAGCCGGGGGGGGACTAGGGTTACCATCCCTGGGGTCGTCAGGCGGAGCCCCAAAGAAAGAACGCCCCTGGGCCGAAGGTTTCTGTTTCGGCTTCGCCACTCGGGCCATAGCAGGGGCCACAGTGATGCCCGAGGAATACGACATCCCGAGTCTCCACTGATCTTCAGGGGGGGGGGGCCCTGAACATCCATTCCTGCCGGCCGCGCCGCGCAATGCCAACGTGGTCCTTGCTGTCCCTGCCAATCAACCAGCTAGCGACATCGTCATCCGTCCAGTGCTCAGGCGTGCCCGAGAGCAACCACCGCATCGGCTGGATAACAGTCCCTAGGTCGGCGGCCCGCGTCCCCCCGTCGACTCCCAGGTTGGACCCCCCCCCTGGCCAGTAGACGACCCGGCCCGAAGTACGTTTAGCCGTGTCCGCAACCGAATCCCAGTAAGCACTCGGTTCCTGCTCCCGTGGCCGGAGGACCCAACGAGGAGGGGTATGACCACCCGCTCTTCTTTCTCGCCCTTGGGTGTGGGCGTTCAGACAGACCCCCCTGGGCAGCTCGGCCGAGAGACACGATAAGATACTTTCCTGCCGCACTGTGATGAGGCAAGTAGATTCGGTGGGGTACACCGCGCAAGCATGAGTGCGGACTACGCTAGCACGGATCCCCTGGGGCAAAGCCAGATTCACGAGCCGCTCCGGTTTCGACGAGCACGACGCCCAGAGCTCAGGGGAGGCGTAGTCCTTAACCACAGTAAGGCGGAGAGCCTGGAGAACCTTTACTTCCACCGACCCCGCGTCGTCCCGCACCGGCTTCCTCGCTTCCCCCGCGGGGGCGTTGTCACCAACTTTCTCGATGGTGGCACGTCCGGAGCGGGGGCCCCATTTACCTTGGAGCATCACTTCAGATTCTCCGCCACTGTGCACATAGACGATGGTAGCCGCTTTACTTGCAGCCCTCGCCCAAAGCCTTCCTTTCTCGACTTCTTCTGGTGCCGTGGCAAGCAAGACCATTGGGCCAGAAGCCGTGCAATCCGGGGCCGAAGCGACAGTCGTGATGACCGCGCCCCCCCAGGGAGGAGCCCACAACTGGATTTTGCCCGTCGGTCGGGAGGCCACGGGACCCCGGCCTCCGCCGCGAGCGACGAGCCCAGCCCAGGACAGAGCGGCTGCGTCGGCAGCTCCGCTCAGACCTCCACCGCCTTCCGCAGAGGACCCTCCGCCGGCTTCCCGAGGCTGGGGGGGGGGTAGGAGTGGTCCCCGAACCGGCCCGGCCCCCCTGTCCGCCATGGCCGGCGGGGGCAGAGGCACAGGGTGGTTGGGCGCCAAGCTTGGCAAACAAAGCCGTGACCATTTCGCGGAGCTCAGCGTCAGTAGGGGCCTGGCCCTTGGCCTGAAACTGCCGAACCATAGGGGCCAACCAACTCCAGCCGTCATAAGAATCCTGGGCGTGACCCCGGCGGCCATGGGGACGAGAAGCTGGGGATCGACGCCGGGCCCAGGGCTTCCGCTTCGGTGGTTTCCGCCGGGGGGGGTCAGCCAGAGGCGCGTCAGCCGGGGGCGGGCGGTTCCCAGGGGGGGGTTGTGAACCGGAGGCGCCCTCCCGTAAACCCCTGGTCTGCAGAGTAGCAACAGCATCTATTAAGTCAAAGAGGAGAGAGCGTTCCTCGCGCTCCCGGCGGCCACCCTGGCCGCCGCCCCCGCCCCGCCCCACGGGCCGGCCGCCGCCGCCGCCCCCCGCCAGAGGGTCCTTCACCCCTCCGCCCGCCACCGCCGATGCCAGAGGGGAGGGCGGGGCAAAGGAGTGGGAGGGGGCGACTGGCGCGAACTCTGACTGAGCCTGGGACTCGCTACTTGGAACCGGGCGCCTGTGACGCAGAACCCTGGGGCCACAGACCCGGACCTGGGAGTCAGTTGAGAGCCTCGTGTGAGTCCTGCAAAGAAAAATTGGTTTGTGCCGCAGCCGACGGGCGGCCCCCAACGGCAACCGCTGCCTCCCAGCCTGCCGGGCTGGTAACAACAGGAGTCCAAATTGCATGCAGCCGTGAAAACGATCATCAAAGCAATCGTAAAAGCGATCTTCCTCCGAGGCCCTGCGCTTCGCAGCTCGACCTCGAGACATGCAAATCTGAGAAAAAATGCAACAGTACATAAAAATTACGATCAAAACTAAATCTAAGAAACAATCCAGGACCCCAGTCCCAATGTCAAGAAGCCTGCACAATTGAATTCGCAACCAAACCATCATCTCGGAGAGAATGGTGCACCTGTTGGCGCAGCCGCCCCGGCTCCACGTCCACAGGCCGCACACCCCGGGGGTCTCGCTGATGCTGCTCAGCCCCATCTTGTCCTCCATCTCCGGGAAGCCGTAAGTTACGTCGTGCATGACGCAGTTAGGGCAGGCGCCCTTGCCATCGTACTCGCGCTGACGCTGCATCTCCACGATGTGCGCCTGCCTGCTGACCCCAAGCATCTCGTTCCAGGCGGCTGGCAGCTTGCAACCGTCCGAAGAGTACTTGATCGAGAAGTACAGCTGCGGGTGCATGGGGACGCGATCTGTCATGTTGACATACCAATCCTTGTTGACCATCTTGCTCAAAGCAGTGACGAAGGAGATGTTGTTGCCCCTGTGGTACGGGGTGTCGTAGACGTACATATCGCCCGTGCGGACAACCCACCCGTCGCACTCCGGAAACTTGGTGAAGGCCTCGCCCTCCAGCGTGGCCGGCAGCTGCCGAGACGCCTTCGCCCTCCGGAGTGCCCACTCGATCTCGACGGCGTAGGCGTCCAGCCAGCACCTCGACTCGGAACCCTGCGGGAAGAAGCCGCGGCCCAGGCTGGAGAAATCCACCGCGTGCGCCCCGGTCAACACGCCAGTGGAGGTCTGGCCCGTGTACCCCAGGGAGTTCGGGAACTCCGGGTCCGAGTAACCCAGCATGACCCGCTCTTTCGGCGGCGCCTCGACAGAGCCGCGCGCGTCGTCGGCAACGGCGGCCAAGGAGAGCGCCTGCACCAGACGCGGCCCCACGCCCAGCGCCCCCGCGGCCGCGAGGGCCGCCGCGAGGGCCGGCTGGCGGCGGCCGGGCCGCCGCCCGGCGCCCTCTGCAGCGGGCGCCATGATCGTATGGCACCGGTGGACAGGGGGTCGCAGGGCCCCGCGCGCGCCAGCCCCGCGCGCGCCGGTCCCGACCCCCTTGAGCCAATCCTTGAGCCAATCCTTGAGTGTCCCCAGGTCCCTTCGAGCTCTTTGCGTAGAGTTCTGTAGATCTTCTTTACGGGGCCCACAGCTCGGAATGGGCGCTGTCGGGCGCTTCTAGGTGCTCCCAGGCGCTCCCGGGTGCTCTCGGGGGGTCACCGCATGATTTTTCGAGAAGCAAGGAGCGCGTTGTTCGGGACATGCATGTCCAGCATGGTTTCAGATGGCCTTGGGGACCGTCCTGGAGCCTTCTCGGGCACCGGTTGGGCCGTCTTGGAGGCCCAGGGCAGCCCAAGAGGCCCAAGCATTCAAATTCCAATGCGTCTGTTGTATGGATTTCGCATTACCGCGCTTTCGGTCTCCAGGGCGTCCATGACGGCCCAAGAAGCGCCCAAGATTGCCGCAAAACGGCCAAAGAGCCTCCAAGAGGGTCCCAAGAGGCCTCCAAGACGGTCCCGAAAGGGGCCCAACATGGGAAACACGAGCTGACATAGCCCTCCGCCACAACATGGCCCTAACACCTCCTCCCCCACACAAGCCCCCCGGAAACCCCCAAACGCACCAAGACACCCCAAATATCCCCTCCAAGAGCATCCGAGGGGCCTCCCGAAAGATCCTCACAAGCATCCAGGAAGCCTCTGAACTACAACCCAGGCGCGGTGGCGGGATGGGCCGAAAGCAACTATTCATTAGTAGATACATACACGCATGCATGCATGCATGCATGCATACATACATACATACATACATACATACATACACAAACATACACATACATACACATACATACACATACATACATACATACATACACAAACATACACATACATACACATACATACGCATACATACACATACATACACATACATACACATACATACACATACATACACATACATACATATACATACACATACATACACATACATACACATACATACATACATACACATACATACATACATACATACATAAATACATACATGCATACATAAATACATTACATACATACATTACATACATACATAGATTCATACATACATACATATATTGGCCAGCGTGGACGCCAACCGATGATTTCTTGGAATCTGCGTCGTGCAATCTACGTGGTGCAATCCACCCTGTCGAACTTGTAGTTGTCAACCATACTGCTCGCGCGCAAAGCGGCAAATTAGTCTGGCGCGACCGACGCGGCTGCGATGGCGCTGACCGCCGGGGACTTTCAAGCGCGTGTCGCGGGCCGCACTGAAGCGCAGACACGTCGGTGTGAGCCGGTGGCCCGAACGGGCGCGGCATGTTGGCGACGTGGATAATGGCAGACACGATGGTGATAGCAGGGGTGATGGTGGCGACGACGGCAATGACGACGGCACGTCCAATGACGGCGACGATGCTGATCACGCCGATGACGATGATGGTGTCCACGCGTCGGTGATCAAAATTTTGGAAGAATTTCGACGTGCGCGCGCGGCCGAAGGGCGCGAGTGACCCTCATGGTATTATTTGACAGGGACCGTGCCCCCCCCCCCCACTAGGCGCGCAAGGGCGTTCGAATGATCTCAACATGCGCGCGCGACAAGCCCGCTTGTTCGTACCGGATGACATTGCCAAAAGAAACATGCTGTTGTCGTAAGAATTTGCAAAAGCGCGGGCAAACAATTTCGAATATCCATGTTTCAAAACCAAGGTTTCTTATTTGTTATATTTAAAATAAGTTTCGGGCTAACCCCCAAGTTGTTGAAGGATATGGGCATGCGCGCGCGGCGACGCGCGCGCGTGTGAACGTTGGCACATTTTGCGCAAGTGAGTTTTGCAGCTTGGTAACTTTTGATAAACGCGTGCGCGCATAATTCTATTCGACGAAGATGAAGTGGGGGGGCGAACCCGGCCTGGCTGGGATAATCTGAACTGATGTTTAGAATTGGCGATGGGGCAAAGACAGATCTGACATACACATCCCCAGAAGCGGGCCAAATAATTCCAGGGCGGGAGCGGTCGATCGCAAATTCGCCGGCCCAACGGGCCAGGGCGTGCTAAGATCTCCGGTAACTGGTTAACAGTATTAACAGTATTTCTAGTTCGCGCGCGCGGGGCGGCCCCTGGGGGTCCCCCGGCGAAAGTACCCCGACCAACGCCCGACCGCCGCCCGACCGCCGCCCGACCGCCGCCCGACCACCGCCCGACCAAGTCTACTCAGAGAGGGTTTTCCTTCTGGGTGCGGCCTCTCAGGCTCCCCAGAGCGCGCTCAGAGTGCCCCAAGAGGCCCCCAAGACTGCCCAAGAGGCCCCCGAGACGCCCAAAGAGCGCTCGAAGACGCCGAAGATGACCCCAAGACGGCCAAAAGGCCCCCAAGACAGCCCAAGAGGCCTCCAAGACGCCCCAAGAGCCTTCCAAGAGGCCTCCGAAGAGAGCCCCAAGAGGCCAAAATCGGTGATTTTCATTTGTTTTTTCTATGTTTTTTGGGTTCTGGCTTTTTCGGCTTCCGGACGCTCCAAGACGGCCCAAGAGGCCCCCAAGACCGCTCCAAGACGGCCCACGAGGCTCCCAAGACGGACCCGGAACGGCCCAGGAGGGCCCCCAAGACGGCCCAAGTGCCGCCCAAGACGGACCAAGAGGCCCCAAGACGGGCCCAAGAGGGGCTCAAGAGGAGAACCGAGAACTGAAAAATCGAGCCCTCCGCCCCAGAAGGCGCCCAGGAGGCCCCAAAAAAGCCCCAAGAGGCCCCCAAGAGGCCCCCAAGACGCCCCAAGAGGCGCCCAAGAGGCCCAAAAGAGGCCCCAAGAGGCCCCAAAACGGCCCCCAAAACTCGGCTAGCCCACAACGGTGCGACAATATGGGCCGGCGGAATGAGCGAAGCGATTCAATAATTCCAGGGCGGGAGCGGTCGATCGCAATTCCGACGCAGAAATGAGAATCGATGTGGGGCAAACCACCAATTGTCGCAATGAGTTGTCAACTCCACTGCTCGCGCAATCATCCCGCCCACCCACCCGCAACTTGGTTTGCAAAACCCGCGCAACGGCGATTGCGATGACTGCTTGGCGTTGGCGGGTGCATCTCTGTGGCCGCGCTAACCCGCGCATGCTCGCGCGCGCAGCGGCCAGCTAGTGCGGCGCGACCGACGCGGCCGCGGTGGCGCTGACCGCTGGACACTTCCCAGCGGGCACTTCGATGATGCGAATAGCGATGATGGTGACGATGGTGGCAATGACGACGGCAAGGCCAATGACGGCGCCGATGTTGGTCACGCCCGCCGATAAAGACGACGATGTCTTCGGGTCGGTGATGAAGGGTTTGCAAGGAATTCGGCGTCCGCGCGCGGCCGACGCGAACGAATGGCCAGTGTGGCATGATTTGACACGGATCGTCCCCCCCCAACAAGCCCGCAAGGGCGTTCGGATAAGTTCGACATGCGGCGCGAAAGGCCTGCTAGGCAAAATGTGATTATCCCGGCAAAGCAACCTAACAGCGATGTGTAGGAGCATATCTGGAAGCATTCCCCTTAAGATTCAGATGAGAATCCAGTTGTAGAATTCTGCTGTTCTCGCAGTCGTAGTCGCATTCGCGATGACAGTCGCAGTGGCAACGGCAGTCGCCGTCACAGCCTCAGCCTCAGCCTGCCTCAGCCTCAGCCTCCGCCTGCCTCAGCCTCAGCCTGCCTCAGCCTCAGCCTCAGCCTGCTTCAGCCTCAGCATCAGTCTGCCTTCGGCTTCGGCCTCAGCCTCAG